>BPLR01020687.1:0-249032 GCA_021605095.1 Caerostris extrusa | reverse complement strand
CGGCTCATTTTTAAAGGATTTCGATTAAGATGACTTTCACAGTCATCGGTTGAAAAGAAAAAAAAAAAAAACGATAAAAATGATGTTCCTGGATACGGAGCATTTGGTTGGAAAGTGTAACATCTTCAACGCCTCTCTTTGGCTGAGTTACCATAAGTATTGTTGAATTTAGAAGTCGGTTGGAGAAAGAATTTTGCATTAGTAAAGGTGTTTCTGCTTCAAGCTGTTTGATAAGTTAAATAATAATTATTTTGTTATTGTTTTAAAATAACTTGCTGTCTTGATTATTTCTAAGCTTAAACTTATCACAATTTTGAATGTACTCAGCCAGTCCTGCATCATCTGGAGTGATCATGAGGGAGGTCACACTCTTCAAATTCAACGAAAAGAGGCATTTCGGACAACAACATCATACGCAGCAAGCACCGCACGAAAGCATTTGGTTTCAGTATGCCCCACTGTATTTCCGTTCCGTTTGATTATAAGTCTGGTTCAAACCCAATCCACGCGTTGCGTATCATCTGCAGCCCTTTTTTGATTGAAAATAATTATAACTGTGTTCCAAAATCTGTTTTGAAATTTAAAAAAAAAAATAAATTCTTTTCTTAAAAGTAGTATGCCATAAAAATTTAATGCAACATTCATCTGGTATGACTTAATTTAATTAAACTTTTGCATAAATAATACTATGATAGTAACAGGAAAAACTACAATATTTTTGTGAATTTTTTAATGAGTTGGGATCTTTTTTACAAAGATTTCTTGCATAAAGAATGATTTAAATATCGATTCCTGCTTCGAAATACTTTTTATAAGATGAATCACTTTCTCGATGTAATTGTCAACAATTGGTAGATACTTGCATGGCATTAACCCCTGCCCACATTTTGCATTTCATTTCTTGTTAAATGAAGTTCGCTTCATAAAATAATTGAAACAATAAAAATACTTTATTACAAGTAACCTTCCGTGAAACAAAATATTTCTTCTTCTAGAAAACTCGGTGCTATAAATATGAGTTAACGCAACAAAGAAACAGTACGGAAAACGAGATTAAATCACAATGTGCAGAATCGATGCTATAATGAGATCATTTTTGCAAATATTTAACGCTTTTTGCAACTTTAGACCCACAATAGATTGGAAAGATGAATAGAATGGAACGTCTATTTCATCCACTGCCTTTTTCAAAACTATTTTCCCACTTGAAATTTTGAGATGCATTTTTTAAACATCCTATTTTTTATTTCTCGAAGAAAAAATTCACGACAGAAAAACTGCACAGTATACTTATTTATTACATTCAATATTTCAAAAGTTCTGTAAATAAAACGAAGAAAGTATCCCGACTTTCGGCCCATAAAAGAATTGAAGCCTGGAAAGATTAGACATTTAAGATAAATTCCACGTTTACGTCTCGGACGGAGATGATCTTTTAAGTAAAAAAAAAAAAAATTCTTTTTCAAATGAAGAAATCTTTCGTCAAAAATAAATAACTTTTTCCGTAATGTCTAAATTATGGGCCAGTACAGAAAGTCGAATGCGTGGACTTTTTCAAGAAAAACTTAGGAGTTATGAGGCTTAAAATAATTCTATATAGATATTTTGGTGAAATGGAGGCATTGGAGAGAATAATAAATGGCCTGAAGAAAAAAACTATTTGCGAAAACAGTTTTGATGTTAGTAAATGAAAATATTAAACGTAGCATTATTATTGAAAACACAAAACATTTCATTAAAACTCTCATTACATATGTTTTGAAACATCAGAGAATTCTAGACAACAAATGTATATACCTAATAAATATTGTGAATATTTTTCATGATTGGTATTTCTAAAGGTGAATATTATATTTCTAAAGGTGCGTATTAATGCATAATGATTAAACAACAATAAAATTTTATTCCTTCTATAATATTCAAATCCTTTGCTTATCAATTTTTGATCAAAATTATTAAGTAAAATTTCTCCGATAAATATAACTTCTAATGCAAAAAATTTAACATAATTTATTATTTGGCTTTAAGCAATTTGATGAGTTCTATTTCACACAAATATATATATAATCAAAAACAGTACTAAAAGCTAACTTAAAATTTGCAAGCATAACTAATAATATGTTTGCATTAAAATAGTCATCCATTAAATAAATGGATGTAAACGCATATTGTTTTAAAATGAATACTTTCCTTTCTTCGAATTTTAAACTAATAATTTTAATTCTTGAATCAAAATCTGTTTTAGTAAACTTGTCATCAACCAAGTTTACTAAAGCAGTCAACTGGTTGATGACAATAGCAGGATTAACATATTTTTACACAATAGAAAGTGACAATAATTTAGATGCAACTATTCTAGATTCCCCTATTATATTCAATAGTTTTAATTTTAAAAAAGCTCGTGGAGGATGACCCGAATCCCCATGGAGGGTAGTTCGTTTTAAATTCAAGTTTGGTAAGTGTGCACGAGATCTCCTTCCCCATGGTGCCTTTGGGTAAACCGAATTTGCTACACGTCTGTCATTGAAATGGCAAGTGTTCCCAGGTTAAAGAGTGGCAGACATTTGGAAACAACCATAACTTACTATTTTAGTCTCTTTAAAAAAATTGCGCGAATTTTATTAATATCTACATATGATCCAAGGATATGTTTTATAAAATTTCATAAAAAGCTCCATATTGCTCTTTTTATAAAAAGCACTCTTTCATGCATTTTTAAGTTTATCTGGCACCAACTATTGGTAACTTAAATTAAAAAAAAAAAACTAAAATGAATTAATTAAATTTAATGAATGAATTAATATTTGAAAAAAAAAACAGTATTAACATCCAGTGTCCTCCACTACAAGTTCAAAAAAAAAAAAAATAAGTGTATTTGAACTCGAGTGGATTAATAAAAAATATTTATGAACGATTGAAAATTTGAACAAGATATATAGGGAGAGTGTGAATTAATAGAAGGAATTGAAAAAAAAAAAAAAATAAGAGAAATTTGTTAATATCTTCATGTGATCCAAGCATATATTTTATAAAATTTCAGAAAAAAGCTGCATATTGCTCTTTTAATTATAAAGCACTCACACATCAGGGGGAAAAAGGAGAACTAAATTGGACTTAGTGGGCCGAAACTCGCTAACCAAAACAGAAATAGAAAGCAGCGCTCAGAGGTAATTGACAGGATGATCTGGGCCCTTAAATTTCCCGCGGCCCAAGATGAACGGGCCTCCCCGCTTCTAATCCGCCCAGGAACCTCCAGGGGGCATTTAGCTAATCCCCGCGGAGTTTCGCAGATTAGTCTTTACCGCCGATCGCTTAAGGAAATGATGCCCGATCCTTTTTCCAATCCTCTCCGCTTCTGCTGCTAACACCGAGGAATTTAATAGTGGGGCCAGCGGCTATTTATTTGCTAGAGATGCACAAAATTAAAAGGACTCCACCCTCATGGGCCCCTATGGCTTATGGCAAGTTGAACTCCTCGCTTCATCTGGTAATTAAAATCAAGAGCTACTCCACGCCATGGATTGAATGACCTCCATGGATTGAAATGTTCAAACTAGAGATGAATCATCCAGTGAGAGTGTTCAATATCAGGGTTTGGTTTGGTTTGTCGCTCTACGGTCATCTTGTGCACCCTTTAGGCTAAACAGACCGGGACCTACAGTTTAACGTGGATTCCGAACCACCAGCAAACATCCATGCCACCGCCAGGGGATTCGAACCTGAAGCCTTTGGTACCAACGGCCAGAGCGCTAGCCAGTTAGCCATCGGGCCACCCAATAACAGGGATACTCGATGCGTGATTGACACTCTTGTAATGGCCAGACACGTGGCATATGCAGAAGGACTCAAGTTCTACCACACTGATGGAATTCATTGCAATCAACCGCTTTGAGATACGAAGAAGCTGGAAAATTGTGATAAAATTAAAAAAAACGAATCTCGCATACACAATCATGCTGTTTAGTTGGAGTTGCTTCATTTTTTTTTTTCTCGTCATATGTTAAGCAAATGTGGGGAAATTGAAGCTCAAAGTCTTTCTTGCAATGCCCGTCTGTGAGCTGCTACATAAGTAAAATAGAAGTTCATCGATGTATGGGGGAAAATTACCTGCGAACCGACTTAGTATTTTGAAACACGTTTTATTCAGAATTACATAAAATCTAAACTGCTGTCAAACAATTATAATAGGCGTGGCTCATAACATTTTTTTTTATTCTGACAGAGCAATTTTTTTTTTTTTAAGTTTCATTTATTTACTTATCTACCAAAGAAAAGGGAAAAAATTTATTACCTTTAACTTCGACTGTAACGGTGTGTGGGCACTAGAAGTACCATGCATCATCACGAGAAATTAAGAGATGCATAATTTTTTGTTGCCTCTCTATACGAAACACAGGAAGAAATTTGAAAAAATAATTATTTATAAAATCTCTTTCTTATTCCAGTTGTTTCAGAATTTTGATTTTATTAATATCTGCTTTAGGTTGACAAAGTGATACCGCCTATGACTGAATAAATGTCTAACAATCTACAACCTGCTGACAGTTTTTTTTTTTACTCTAAGAAAAATTCGTAATATTCTAGTCTTATTGATACAATCAGTAAGGAGTCGTAAATCTATACAGGCTTTACATCATTACGTGTCATTTGAGCCATTTTTGCATCGCACTGCTTGTATGATGAGGGTGGAAGATAATCATTTACCTATTTGGCGACTTCTTTAAAAAAACTGGCCTATATTAGCGTTTATGTTCATGAAATGCCAGAAAGCATTCTAATAAATCAGTGAAAGAGTGAAGAATTTATGTTCAAACTTTGAAACTACTTCTATAAACAGCCTTAATTTTGCACTGAGTTGTAAATCAAGAATCTGTTCCTATTTCATACCGCAAAGTAGCATTAAATAAGAAATTATGTTGGAAAGATTCCAGATCAAGTATGCACAGAACTGTAAAGAGGGTACAAATAAAAACTGAAAAACTATCTAATATATTTTATTTTTTTATACATATAATAAAAAAGAAAATAAAGAATTGATGCAATATTTTAAGTATTTGTTTTTCGATTTTTTTAATACTCATGCCTAAAAATGCTGCTTCACAAATACACATTGTTCCAAACAAGATTGCTCTTTTTTTAGTGTATTATTTACCATCAACCATATCTGCTTTGTCCAAATATTGGATCTTCAAATTCACAACTAACTAACTAGCTATTTTACATGTTTACCTTTTACTTAACTAAAGCTAGATCGCGTTTCCTGTAATCTTTCATTGAAAGTTGAAAGCCTCCAATTAAATATCAGTAATTTATTTGAACTAAAATGGCCATAATTGACACAGGTCGCATGCATTTTAATATCTGTATGAAATAGTAAAGAATTCTGAAATAATGTCTATTACGAAGGCATCAATCTATATTTACTTGGAAAATTATATTACAGGAATACGTTAATCCATCAATAAGTCAAAATCAACAACAGTTCTTCGGAACCACAGCTTGTTCCTTTTGGCATTACCAAATGTATGACATTATTTTGACACCAATTTAGGGATTTTCTACACATTAACATCAAGCAAAAAAAAAAAAAAAAGATAAATAAATATTAAGGGTTTTTTTCCTTCTTTTTGTGTAACTGAACACTGTCATATTAAAAGCTTCTCTGAAAAGCACAAGAATTACAATGGTATACAATTTCGCTATCCATGAAATTATTTGCAAAAAAAAAGTCTCGTATATTACAGTATGCAGGCCTTGAATTTAAATGCCTTACGCTTAAGAGCTTAGAATTGTATTCTGATCCCAATATCCTAAAATAAATAGAAGCAAAATTTTTTTTTTTTATTTCGTTACTGCATTCCTCTAGTAGCGAAAGACACAAATATAAAAAAAAAATTGTATGCAGCTTGATAACTTCCTAGAATTTTTAAAAGGTACAAATGTTCATCATGAGGGCTAAATGAACTTTCTGTTCCGGGGATGAGTCATTATTATTGTACTAATAACTTTTTTACATGGAATTTGTAGCATTTTTCCAACGAGAAGAACAGACGAATAGTATTTCCGTTCCCAGGAGAAGGGAATGTATATTTGTTAACAAGTGCATAATAACCAACTATCACTCAAATCTGACAGCAGATAAACAGTGTCGTGGATATTTATCTATATGCAATTAGTGTCTTGTTCTAATGAGAACAACTTGCCATACAAATCTGGCAGAGGATAATCAGTGTCATGGATAATAATACATCATGAAATTAGCGATTGTTTGTTCGACCTTTCACAAGTCGAAACAATTACAAATGGTATATGGACTACGTCATGAGTAGTTGCATTGTGATTAATGATGGCCATGAGCTGAGGAAGTGTCCCCTCCAATGAGAAGTGAGAGCGATTGGCCCTAACTCTTGAAGGATTTATTTAAAGGGAGGTTTTTGTAGTAGAGAGATAGTATGTGTGTGTGTTCTGCGACGAGTGTTGTTTTTCTCTTTTTCTGCGAGCTGCTTGAACAGGCTGGAGATTCCGCCTGTTTACAAAGTGAACACTTTGTGGTTTCGTGTATCACGCGATGTTATAATTAAGGTTTGCCGCAGACCGGGTGCATTAGATTCGTCGTAGACTCGAATATATATATATATATATATATATATATATATATATAAATAATGCTTGTAAATAAAAATTAAAGTGTTCCCATGAACCTGAAGGTGGCTCTATTCTTGAAGCCATTATAGTTCTAATATAGGCTGAGACATTACAAAGTAAACTGTTATGATTCCACTACTCCAATCAATATATCCAAGTTAAATAACAATTCTTTTGGATCAATACCTAAATGACAACTTCTTTTCTACAGAAATAAAAGTGTAGGCGTCCAACACTTTTATTATATTTGGGGCATCAAACCTGAAAATGTTGATACAGAATCGTTAGCTTTTCGAAAATCCTCGCATCAGTGAATAATACGATCCGCCAGCACCAACAAAAATCCGTTCCTTCTTTTTCGGAGAAAAATTGGCATCGAATGATGAGGTTGAACGCTTTTAAAATTCGAAAAGAAAAAAATAAATAAAAAACACTTCACGATGAAGTTTGTAAAAGGAACAGATTTCTTTGCCAGCCCTTTTTCCCGAAACGGAGTATATCGGTGCACTACATTTTCTGAAAAGAGTGCACTCAGATTTTATAGAAAACTGTTTTTTATTTACTCTACTCCCCCTCTCCCCCAAAAAGAAAGAAAACAACGTCGATCTCTTAAGAGTTTGATAAGATCCCCCCCGTAGTGCGCTATTTAGAAGAACAAAATCCAGATTTTTATCCGCAAAACTCTGCGCTACGCGGAACGGACGTTTTGACGTGAGTCGTTCAATACGGTTTTCGGAAAAATGAAATATTGAATTTTTAAGATTAGAATCTCGCCAGACAGACATCAGAAAGTGAACTTTTATTCGTGCTCTATGAAAATTTCACATAAAATGATTCTTGCTCAACGATCTCATATAAATACATTTTTTTTAAATTTATTTTTTCTTTTAAGTCTAGCAAATAAATTTTGTTCTGTTGTTTGGTGACTTTCATGGCGCAAGGGCCAGGTTCGGACAGATTTTTCTTGTGAAAAAATAACTCATAAGAAAAATTAATGCAAAGTTGTTTTTAAAAAATTGTCTGATGAAGATTAACAATTTGATTAAAAAAATTTCGAGAAAAGAAAATCGTTTGGAATTCTATAGAGTTCTTTTATTTTTATTTTTTAATATTGCTGTTTTGCCTTTTGTTCTTACATTAAATTCTACATTTTATAGGTAACCTGTTTATCGACCCAACAGGTTACAATTTTTATTTCAAATATTTTTAGGGCTGTCAGGTGTTTTTACACCGATTTATCCAATAAATCAATTTGGACCCCTAAAACGAAGTTATCATTTGTGATTAAAAAAATTATAAAATTACATAATTTTTTTAAGATAAAAGTTACTTGTTTATCAAGTATGTGTTTTAAAATTAATTTTGGTTAAAAAGTCTGGCTGATAATAAATGTACGTTAATGTCAAGCAGGAATATTTTTCGAAAAACGAATTGACATACGTTTTACTGGAAGCTTGCTTATTTAACCCCATACATTAATAATCTCAAGCTTCCATAAAAAAATATACAAAAAGCAATGACAGACGCTACTATTTTGAATCTGCCATTCCACTACATCAAAGCAAATATCTCAAATACCACTTCACAAAAACGACCTTTACAATTCAATCCATGAACCCTGAAAAAATATTCTCAGAAACTCAACCATCCCTTCACTTGCGATGCGCATTCAATTCAGATGGCCATTTTCAAAGTAGATGGTTTGAATCTGTGTGATTCATTCAAATGATGCGAATTGATTTATCAGTCGGTATGAAGCGAATCACTCATTTTTAAAAAAAATAATACCAATCAAGAACGTATTGAAAGATACCGAACAAAATGTAACGAATACGCTAGTAAAATAGAATACGAAAACTTCCTGCAAATTTATTCGAACCATACGAATCATTGAATCGCTCCATCCAAACTTCAAAGTGATGACCAATGCAATTTCTCGCCTCGGAATTCATGCTTTCAGGGGGGTGGAGATAGATTTCCAAACTAAACGTTCAGGGAGGTAACCGAGAGGGCGCAAAATCTCATTACCACCCTATCAGAGGAGGTGGCAAAAGGGGATGGCACAGAAAGACACTTGCACGAGAAATTGTGTCACGCCAGCTTGAAGACAAACTGTGATGCGACATCTCTCGCTGCAAAGTGGTGCTTCCCGAAGTAAATAATGGCCCCACCCAACAACCCCCCCAGGGACGGAGCAAGGGAAAAGGGGTGTTCCAAAAGTGAGCACAAAAGAGTTTTATCCTCGGGAGATGGATGCCTGCATCTTGTCGATGTTCTCGCGGGAATGACAGAGGGGGCAGGGATGGATGGATTAGCATGTCTTCGACGATAATGGCTTTCAGCAGCAGCGGCAGAGGGTCAGAGATGAATTAGATATCAAAAGAGACGGGTCGTATCCCG
The DNA here is from genome assembly GCA_021605095.1 of Caerostris extrusa. Lineage (NCBI taxonomy): Eukaryota > Metazoa > Arthropoda > Arachnida > Araneae > Araneidae > Caerostris > Caerostris extrusa. The sequence continues at coordinate 239,987 of BPLR01020687.1, read as the reverse complement.
GGAAAAATTGCCCTTGCGTCTCGATGCGGAAACAGACATTTTCCTTCATTAGGATCACTGAATGAAATCAACTGATATGATTAAGAGATAAATTTTGTTTTGATTTGATTTTAGTTATATCTTAGTTCAGATTTGTTTAAAATTTTACCTTTTTTATTAAATCAATTCTGTGAAATAAACTTAAAACTAAAACGTATAGTTTTCTGATGCCCTTTATTATTGTACGGATTTTTATATATTTTACTTCTTATACGTATCATATATGACATCTCTCCTACTAAATTTTCTAAGATCTTTAGCCATAATATGTATGGATATTGTTTTCGGGAGCGTGGTTTTTCGTTTCCTTGACCCCTTTCAATTATCTTTATCGGTTAATTTTTTTTTTTAAATTTCCTTGAAGAGCTTTTTTAAACATAATATTTATTTAATTTTTTTTTTTCACGAGCTAATAATTATATTTTGTAAAATTGTTCTCACAGATCGTCTGGTGATTTTATTTCAAAGTGAAAATGAGATTTTTCAGGAAAAGAAAATCGTTCATAATTCTAGTTTTTATTAATTAATTAATTAATTTATATTTTAAGATTGCTGTTATGCGTTTGTGTTCTTAATTAAATTCTAAATTTTATAAGCATGTATATCCGCTTAGTTTTAGGTGTTTTTTTTTTTTTTTTTTTTTTTTTTTTTTTTTTTGTAAATACGATTGTCTTGGATGTATAACTTATGAAGAATAACAAAAAGTTATTACCTGTTTTGTTCTCTGTTTCTTTATACTAATAAATACTTTATACTAATACTAATAAAAATACTTTACTAATACTAATACTTTTACTTTACTATAAATACTTTATACTAATAAATATAAATATAAGTACTTATTATAAATATGCTATAATATGTTTGAAATAATTATATTACAATAATGCTATAAGGTGGCAATATTAAAAATGCAACAAAAAACATCAAGGAATCTGAAGGAAAAAAAAACATCAAGGAATCTGAATCTTCTTTAATACAGAACATCATTAAAACCATCGGAATGGATCAGTCACTTTCGGATGACGAAATGCATCAGACGATCGATCCATAATACACTTGGACGAACCTACAATGTACTTGTAACTGTTTCACGAAATTACAACTGGCATATCGCCCCAGCAACTTTTACAAACATATTGAAAGCCCCATGGTACTTCATTTCCACAGCGCTGAGGCAGAACAGTTGAAATACACTTTTGATTGAACGAAGTAATATATCTGCTGTCAATCATACGCACAAAAGATACGAAATAGATATTCAGTGACAGAGAATTTTGTACAAAGGGATAGATATTTGATTTCTTAAGACGAACCTTGCTATAGTAGATGCAATAGAAGTCAATGCAGAAGAAAAGTAAATGAATATTTATTCTGTGCATCAATAACTTTTAGTTTAACGCTGGAGCAACTTGTGGAAAGTTCAGATCTGAATCCATTAGTGTCGTGAGTTGCAGTCGCTGTTTTGTTATGAGGAGATTCGATGGCAATTGTGGTAACGTGCACAAGCATCTTGTCAGGATGCCAGGTAGGAGTTTTCCCGGTTTCCGCATCCTACACGCAATTAATTATAACTAAGAATTCTCCCGGAAGGCTTAGCTCTCTCTTTAAGCTGATATAAAAACAAGTTATATAAAACAATGTGATAGAGATGTGTATATTTAGCTAGTTTAACTATAATAGAAAGTGATTCAAATTTCTCTATTCAAAAATTATGTGTGCAATGTAGGTTTTATCTTTGAATGAAATCGTTATATAAGAAAATTTTATTATTTAAACAAAACTACAATTAATGCAGTTATAATTTATGGTATACATTAATATAATAAATTCCTTATTTAATTGGAAGTCATTGAAAATAAAGATGACGATTTCTTCCTCAACCAAAACAACGGTATCCGCCAAAACAGGACCCACTCTCTTTTAGAGGACATGAAATCCTGGTTAGGATCTCATGATTTACTGGATACTAGAAATACTGATTTATTAGATCACTTAGTCATGATTTACTTTCGTTCATGTGTTAATTTTACACAATACTATTTATTTTATATTTTAATGCAAAATTTTCATCTTCTTATGAATATATTTTATTGTACAATATTTATTTTTTTATTATTTCGAAGTTTATCTAATTTCACAAAAAAGATGCATTGTTTACGAAAAATATTTATTTTATGCAATTCTATGAACGTAATAAAACCAAATTTGTTAATCCCTTAACACAAATTATATAAATATAAAATCAATACGATTTTATTTTTAAAAAAAAAAAGATAGAATTCTTAAACTAAATCTTTCTCTGCTGATATATTTTTTTCTTTTTAATTTATTGCTAGATATTTCTGAAATGCCATTCTAAACTAAAATCTTTACATCTAAAACTACAATCTTTCAACGAAGAAATATATATACATACATTTAAAAAAAAAAAAACCACAACAAACGTAAAACTATATCAATCTGAAGAAATAATCCCTTTCGTATTACTCATTCCATGACGAACTCTCCTTTTTCAAACGAGAAAGACCAAAAGCACTGCCCCAAAAGATGCCATTTGGTTTCCATCAAGCGATTTGTATTACACTGCTTTCTGGTAAGTTATCATCCGGGGATACAAATACCTCATTCACAAAGATTTATCTTGGCCGATGGAAATGCGATTCCTTCAGCGCAGAGGAATATAAATAATAATAAGGTCCCTTTGGTTTATGTATATATAAAAGGAATGGCCGGCGAAACTGCGAACCGCAATGGATGGGCAAGGAGAGCGGAATTATCCGGAGGAAATGACCCACGGATAAAGAGTGGTCCAGAAACAATCTCCCGGCAGCCAACAAGAGAGGTAAGTGATAGGCGGGAAAGGAGATCCACCTTAGAGACAACGAGGGGGATTTTTCATGAGAAAAGAAACAGAAAAGCTCTTCTCTCTCTAGTGGTTGGCCACTTTCTCTGAAGGGGAAAAAAAAAACAGTGCTTACTTTTTGTTTGGCGTTCTTTTGAGTAATCGAATGCAAGGAGACGTTTTAAAGAGTGCTACACACAAACACATATATCCATATCTATATATATACACAGCTTTACAAATTTTAAAGATGGAAAGAAGTAATTCAGTTCTGACTTCTCTCAAGAGTATTATAATTTTTTTTTAAATGTAAACAGTCAAAGATGGAAAGACATAATTCAGTTCTGACTTTTAAAGGGTGCTACAATTTTTTTTCAATGCAATGAACAGTTAAGTTACGAGTAAAGGTTTTAAAGATGATAAAAATTCAGCTCTGATTTTTAAATGACTGACTTTATAATTTTTTTCAATGCGATGCATAGTCGAGTTACGAGTAAGGATTTTAAAAAATAATTCAGATGAAAAGAGTGCTATAGTTTTTTCAGATCAAGTTACTTTTTAAAGATGATAAAAATTCAGCTCTGATTTTTCAAATGACTTTTTCCAATGCGATGCATAGAGTTACGAGTAAGTTTTAAAGATGAAAAATAATTCAGTCAAAAGTTATAGTTTTTTCCCTATGAGTAAAAAGTTTTAAAGATGATAAAAATTCAGCTCTGATTTTCAAATGACTGACTTTATAATTTTTTCAATGCGATGCATAGTCGAGTTACGAGTAAGGATTTTAAAGATGAAAAATAATTCAGATCGACTTTTTAAAGAGTGCTATAGTTTTTTTGAAGTGAACTATGAAGTGAACAGTCAAGTTAGTCGAGTAAAAATTTTAAAGATGATAAAAATTCAGCTCTGATTTTCAAATGACAAATGACTTTTATAATTTTTTTCAATGCGATGCATAGTCGAGTTACAGTAAGGATTTTAAAGATGAAAAATAATTCAGATCGACTTTTTAAAGAGTGCTATAGTTTTTTTTCCCTATGAAGTGAACAGTCAAGTTACGAGTAAAAATTTTAAAGATGATAAAAATTCAGCTCTGATTTTTCAAATGACTGACTTTATAATTTTTTTCAATGCGATGCATAGTCGAGTTACGAGTAAGGATTTTAAAGATGAAAAATAATTCAGATCGACTTTTAAAGAGTGCTATAGTTTTTTTCCCTATGAAGTGAACAGTCAAGTTACGAGTAAAAATTTTAAAGATGATAAAAATTCAGCTCTGATTTTTCAAATGACTGACTTTATAATTTTTTTCAATGCGATGCAATGCGATAAGGATTTTAAAGATGAAAAATAATTCAGTCGAGAGTGCTATAGTTTTTTCCCTATGAAGTGAACAGTCAAGTTATTTTTTTTCAAAGATGAAAAATAATTCAGATTGACTTTTAAAGAGTGCTATAGTTTTTTTTCCCTATGAAGTGAACAGTCAAGTTACGAGTAAAAATTTTAAAGATGATAAAAATTCAGCTCTGATTTTCAAATGACTGACTTTATAATTTTTTTTCAGTGCAATGAGTTACAGTTTTAAAGATGAAAAATAATTCAGATCGACTTTTTAAAGAGTGCTATAGTTTTTTTTCCCTATGAAGTGAACAGTCAAGTTACGAGTAAAAATTTTAAAGATGATAAAATTCAGCTCTGATTTTTCAAATGACTTTTATAATTTTTTTTCAGAATGAAAAGTCGAGTAATTAAAGACTTTTAAAGATGAAAAATAATTCAGTTCTGACTTTTTAAAAAGTATTATAGTTATCTTTCAATGCAATGAACAATCAAGTTACGAGTAAAGATTTTAAAGATGAAAAGAAATAATTCAGTTCTGACTTTTTTTAAAAGACTGCAACAATTTTTTTTTCCAATGCAAAAGTCAGTCAAGAACGAATAAATACGAAAAAAAAAAATAATAATAATAATAATAATTCAGTTTTGACTTCTTAAAATAGTACCATCATTTTTTTTTTTTTGTAATGCAAAGCACAGTAAAAGATGAAAAGGAATAAAAAAAAGATGATAAAAATACTTTAAAGATAAAAAAGAAATAATTCAGTTTTTAATTTATGAGTACTTAAAATGTAACGAAGACGATCTTTAAAGCACATTTAATCACTAATTTCACATTTTTTACAATTTGGTAATATTGATACATGGTTCTTTCATTATGAATTCTGACTGGTTTTTAGATAAGTTAAGGGTATTTCAATTTTTTGTCACTAAAATTAATAATATCAATAATGCATATAAATCTAAAATTCTGTATTTAAAGGAATTATGTTCTACAATTTTCCCCGATATTGTAGAAAGCAAATTTTCAAATTCTAAACATTTAATATTGCCACTATTTTTCTTTTAATTTATATTATTGACGTATAAATTTTATGCAAAAATGTAATATAAGCAAAAAATTTGTACTCTTTTCATAAATTTTTTTAGTAGCAATCTACCCCAATTTGCACCACGATTGGATAAATCAAGGTTATACCCACGAACGAATCCAACTGTATGAAAGCGTTTGCTGAAGTACACACCAAATAATCTTCGAGTTACTGTATGCATTCAATTTATTTACTATTAATTTATTATAAGAAAATGCATACCTTAAAATACATCACACATGTTAAAAAAAAATTTTTTTTTTAACAGTTTTAACTTGTACAAAAAATGAACCATGCAAAAAATTTATTATAATTAAAAAAATCCTTATTGTGCAGTATTTTCGGTCTGAATTTAACTTTATTTTTCCATCATCAATTGAAGCTTTTTAACATAAAGTTGCTACAAATATAAAGCTGTTTCCCAACAACCTAACAAAATAACGTTAATAATTTTACTTGAAAATACTGATAATCTTCAACAATATCATGATATTTATGCATGGCATTTCCAACCAGACTGTTGTGAAAAAAACAAAGCATCCAGAGTATTATGCAGATTATTAAATTCAAAAAATACATATACATATGCATATATTTCTCTGCAGTGAGAGAACCTTTCTCATTTCTCAGCATTAGTCAAAATTACATAACAACCGCCCACAGTTGTTGAACACAAAGTAAAAAGAGTTCCACGCGGAGCATTGTCACAACAACTTTCCGCTTCTTCATTCCCAAGTCGCTTGTAAAATAATTCTCACCCATTTTTCACAGACATTTACACAAAAGTGAATAAAAAGAAAAAAAAAAGATCCAGCTGCATTTGCGGAGGAGAGATTATTACTTGCTTCAGCAGATTTTTTTCTTTCACCCTTTTCCCATTTAGGAACAACAGCTGGAAGTTACGAGCCTATTCCTGCGATATAATCCATTTAAGAAATGATTTTACACCACACGCGCCTCTGTTCTGTTTTCTTTAATAGAAGAGCGCACAAAAATGCCAGACCAACTGAACAACAACGAAAAAAAAAAAAAAAAAAGAAATCTTGCTTATATTCAACGTTATATGTTTGAAATACAAACAACTATTTAAAATTATTTAATGCTACACTGTAAAATATGTAACGGTAAAAAAAAAAAAAAAAAAGAAACGACCTGAATTTGAACAGCTTTTTAGTAATTACCAACAATATATTTTAATTACAGTGTTGCAATCTTAAATCAAATAAAATTAATTAAATGACAATAGCCTATATTATTTATCATCATTAGAAAAAAACTAAAATAAATCCTACATTACATAACGCGATCGTCTTTTTATTCGCCAGTTTAGAAAAAAAAAAATTGTATGCATTTCTGATACGAATACAAATCAAAGAAAAAGACACAGAAGAAGAATATAATTTCCATATTAATTTAGTGCCTAAAAATCACATCATTCATTACTAATAGAATTTTCATCATTATCCTCTTTCATTCCTCATCATCCTTGAAGTATTTTATAAATGGCAAAACATCTCTTTTGAAATGAGATTACTTAAATTGCATTTTTCCTTCTACAAAAATATTTCATTCCTTTCTTTGCAGCAATTACCAGCACGCTATTAGGAAGTAATTGTATTCCTATTTATAATAGTATGTGAATGGACTTTTGTGCCAGAGACAAAAAAATGTTATACATTTTTTTATATGTATACATAAGGAAATACGACAATGTAAAAGAAACAGTTGACTCTGGTTTTGTTTAAGTGATCGTAGCGTCCCCTTCAGTAGACCATGAAATGACTCCTACCACTTCATATTTCTCGTCATTCTATTTTAAATCAAAATAATAAAGATGTATCTCTGTGTTTGGTGTATTATATGATTGCTTATATTTGAATCATGGTTCTCTAAGTGAAAATAAAAAACAAGTAATATATAAAAAAAAAAAAGTAAAGTCAATTGCTATTTTTTTTTCACTAAATTACACAGAAAGTCCTTTATAAATAATTTTCATTATTTTAAGTTAGAAAAATTTCTCTCTCTCACACATACACACTTTCCATCTCTTTCACTAATTTATTCATATGTTTCATTTTCCATTTTGTTCCTCCACATTTTTGTAGTGAATCTTCTGATTTTTTTAATATGTGAATATACATAGATTAATTCCACATTTTTGTAGTGAATCTTCTGATTTTTTTTAATATGTGAATATACATAGATTAATTTTAACAACGCTGCAATGCAGCCACTTAATAATGGCAGTTCATAATTAATATCACAATATATACACATTATATTTCACATTAATTGTGGTTAACAGTAATGTTATAGTGCTGAAATAGTATAATAATTAATACATTAATAAAATGACGCCCAATAAAAAAATTAACAAAAATATGGAATGACACCAAAACCCATAGGTCAGTAAATAAATAAACAAAACAAACATCAACAGTCAATTATTTGAAACAAGAAAAATAGAATTAAATACTAACATTTATTGATGTTAAACTAAGTAGTTAAAAATCAAACCAGTAAACAAAATATGGTTAATATAATAAATGTCCCATTTCATTTCGTAACTAATGCAGATATTCGATGAACATTGTCAGAATTTGTGATATAATGAGAGGAAACCTTTCGAAAACACTACGGAATGTTAAAATTAATCAACGACATTTCAATTAATGAGGCCATTTGGCTCAACATAACAATTTGACGCGACGGAACTGATCAACTAATTAAATGCGACGAATTGATGGATCTATTACTGTAGTATGAATATAATGTTGACCGCAGTACACATTCTGCTGCAAAATGAAGTTAAATCAATCCTTAACACATTTGAGTTTCATTGCATACTGCATACAATAATAAGTATTATCACAAAATTTTATAGTACAATCAAATCTGTTTTTATGCCTATTATGTCTTTTTTTCTATGCTGTTTTTATGTCTTTTTTTGTACGGTATATATATAAAAATTCCATCAAATGTATATTATAATGAAAATTTTAAAAATGTAATTAAAAAAAACACATGGCTGTAAAAATAACACCCAAATTAAAAAATATAAAATCCATATCCTCTCGATATGGGACCATCCCATAATCACGAATGTTATTAGATTGCGAGGTATTGTTGGTGTTACATATTTTCTAGGTGGGACAGTTTTTATGCGGTCCCTACTTACCACATAAAAAATTAAACCAATTTTTAAATAATAAATTTTATAATAATAAACACAGATTATTATTTTTTTTAAATTTGCTGCAAAAATATATTTTATAACTACTTATGAAACTTCAAGATATTTTTTTTAACGATTTCTTTTATGTTGTCCCTATCTCCTGCACAAAAATAGGTTTGACTGTAGATACGCAATTAAAAGTTTAACACTGAATGTATAGTTTATAGTTTAGATTGTTAATTTTACTTGAAGTCTTGTGAAAAAAGGGATTTTATTTCATAATACATTACTTACATACTGTAAATACAAATTGAAAATATCACCGAAAATTATTTGTTTACTTAACCGTATAAATCAGAGAACAGTTACTGAAAAAAAAGGCACTCTTGACCATAGGTGATTTCCTTGCTGTATGGAAAGGGGCAGTATTAGTTCTATGATTTGGGCAGGGAAGGTAAAGGGATCATTTTTGAGCATTCATTGTTCTCCAATATTATATATAACAGCTTTCTTGGTGAACATTGATGAAAATTCATATATTATTCATCATTCATATATTATTATATGATAAAAAATCACATTCATATATTCATGCAAATACATAAAGTAAGCAGATTAATAAAAAAAAAAAAGGCATAAAATAAAAGGATGAGATTAAAATAAAAATATATACACATTAATGCTATGTTACATGAAACGCATTAGCAAAACTAAACATTGATAAACAGGTCATATATTAATGTAATCGAGATTAAAACAATAATTTTGTGGGAAAGAAAAATTAATACTTCCTCTGACAGAATCATCTGTAGATTTAAAATCCACAAAAAGCCTTAAAAGAATTCTTTCAACAACTTCTGCTCGACTTATCGAATCAATCCAACATTTTAAATTTATCCTTTTTAATAGATGGATCAAGTGAGAAAATTTAAAAACCATATTGAATTTCATTAAAAATTAAAACTTTCCGATGCAAAAATATTTCCAAGTAAAAGGAAAGAAAATACGTCATCTTATTATACATAATATGAATTGAAGCAAACGAAATCCAAAATTTGAAAGTTACAACTTAAATAACGATGATAAAAGCCCAAATTCATGTCGTATAATCCTAAAATAAAGAAAGACTACACAACAAGTATCTGAAAGAGACAGTATTAGTTTCACTTGTAAAACTTCGAAAACAGCTTTTTGACAACTTAAAAATTTCCGTAAGCGGAAACAAAAAAAGAACATTTAATCTTCCAATCATCCTAAATTCTGTAAAACATTTCCAAAAGAGAACATAAGCTCACCGTTGACAAAATTACAAAGTCCTTCTGACTGATGTATCAATTCTGAAATAAATACCACCGAATTAAAACGCAACTAGGAAATCTCATTACTCGAAATCCTCATTTAATTCCAGTGGCTGGTGAAATGTCTTTTTTTCCACCATTAAAACAAATTCGTGATTGCATTTTCTTTAACGAGTGCAAGAATATTAAAAATAAAGAAAAAAAAGAAAAAAAAAAAAACCTCATCGGGGTTGAGTGAAAATAAATGGCTCCTCATAATTTCTCTCTAAAGGGTGAATATTTTAAAGATGGTCCATTTTTTCCCAATCTTGTGTGTGCTGAGAAGATGCCTCTTGAATATTCATAACCTCATCTCATCTCATCTCGTTTTTATTGCTGATAGTGATGATTATGAAAGCGGCATACAGACGCTAATGGAATGGGTACGCTAATGCGTGTTCCCTTTGTTTACGAGGTACATAACGCAATAAAAATGTCATCTCAAATCTTCCCACTCAATAAAGTATAAAAGGAAACTTTAACACTGGAGTTGTTCAGATTTTGTTTAATGACGTACAACAGACCTTATTTGTAAACTTTAACGAATCTTTTTGGTAATTTTTAAGAAAATTCTCATCTTATTCAGCGGCCAGACTTTGAAGAAGAATGGCGAGAATGTTTCTGTCCACAATTAGATCTCTAGTTGTTGATTTGAAAGCAATTGAGATAAATTTATCATATTACATTAGTGAGCTAAGAACTAATAGTTTAAGAGTAATGCTCATTATTAGTTAACAATATTATATTATATTGTATTGTATTATATTGCATGGTTATAATAAAATTACAAAATAACCAGAACCTGCAAACTTTTGATAATATTCAACAGTAAAATTTTTACGTGAGTTTTACGATCTAACAATTCGCATAATCTTATAAGAGCTCTTATTTTAAGTAATTAAAAACCAATTATAAATAGACAAAAACGCTAAATATCCGAGACAAAAATTTAAACTGTATTTTATTTTGATCATAGGTGTATATAAACTCCACAAAACAACTAAGGGATATTGTATAAAATAATCATAGAATCGTCACCTGGGAAATTAATAGGACGGTATGAAATAATAACTATATAATCGGCAACTTTTAAACAAAAACGAAGTAGAAGTGGTTAAAAAAGGAAAATTATCAAGTTTAAAAAGTTTCCAGTATACAAATACTGTCTAAACTATTCGAAAACTATTTGTGTTATATAAGAAGCGAAAAGAGATATGCAGCATTCCTTCAGTAAGAGAAGATTAAAACAACTGACACAAATTGAATGTTTTGTAACAATGACTACGATGTCTCAGCAAGATGGCTGAGCTGAAAAGGTGAATTGGTAACCTGGAAGACCAACAGTCGTTTAGAAGAGTAGGGTCAAACGCAATCCGTTGTAGAGGAAAAGTTAGGAGTATCTCAAAGTGTCATTTCTAGACTATGAAATGGGTTTTTGGAAACTAGAAGTCTTCGATGAAGATCGGGACAAGGTCGTACACGTGCAACAATACAAAATGAAGATCGGTATTTAACACCAACACCCAAAACGCACTATGAACGCCACTTTCTTGAAACAACACCTTCAGAGGGATACTGCTACCAGAATTTCGACTATTGAAACCGCGGTGTGGCTTTGGAAGCTCGCAGACATATGGTTTGTTTTTCGTTGACACAAGACCACCATGCTGCCAGAATAAGCATCTCATATGGGAAAGAGATGAGTGAAGCAACATGCTCTTCACAGAAAAGTCCCGCTTTAGTGTACAACTTAACAATAAGCGGAATGTCCTCTGGAGAGAACCTGGAACACGAATAGTTCTACAATTGTATATGTAAGTGTCTGATTTGGCGGAGTAGAAGTGATGGTCTAGGCAGGTATTTATATTAATGGCCACACCGACCAGCACATTATTGGGAATGGAGCATTAATGGCTCAGCGATATAGAGATGAGATCCTCAGAACTATTGTGATTGTGGTCCTTTTAGCTACAGCAATCGGGGATGAATTCATTCTTATGAATAATAACGCTAGACCAAATCATCTCAACTAGTGGACAATTTTCTTTTAGACGGAGGAATCCTTCGAATGGATTGGTCAGCATATTCCCCAGACATGAACTCAATAGATTATATTTGGGACATTCTAGGGAGAAGGGTTCCTAGTCGCCTATCACCTTCAGAAACAATTCAGCAGTTGGAAAGCTCTCTTGTACAGGAGTGAGAGAGAATACTCGAGTCCTCTGTTGATACTCATTGATTCTATACCTCGTAGGTGTGCGACGTTTCTCTCAGTCAGGAGAAACCAACCATACGTTTTACTAAAACTCATTTGTATCCAAGAAATAAAATTTTTTTGGTTTATTTGTATTATATTTAGACGAATTGTGCCTTTTTTTTTTTTTTTTTGTTTATCGACAAAGTATTATCAATAAAATTTAATTATTAATTGTTCTTGTTTCTTCTTCTTTTCACACATCTTACAACATCTATAGATCATATATCAGTCACCAAAACATTTCCCCATCTGAAGTTTATACCCCAAATCAAAATGTCATCTAATTGTTTTAAGCAATGTATATCGAATATTAGGTACACATATACGATAGTACATTGAATACAGACATAAAAGTAATTTAAAGGCAATTGACAATTTATCTACAGATGATTACTGTCTGTTGATACGAATTCAAGAAAATAAATAAAAAGAATATATTTCGTCAGTGATCTAAAAAGCCTTTTTATATGCAAAATGATTTAAAAATACTACATTATCCCTCAAATTACACAAAAAATGATAATTTTAGTTGTAATTTGCAGTTTGATCTCCAGTCTGTTTACCATACGCTGCGACCAAGTCGCCAGTTGTCTTCAAGAGGAACACATAACTGATCCTCAAGCGAAAAGAATTTTTAATACACTCCGATTCAAAAGAAGAGTTACTTCTAAACTGGAGATAACAGGTTGTTTATGCACTGTTCAGTCCATTCGCTCTAAAGTGGGGACCCGACTTTACGATTATTATAACATATAGAGAGAAAGCGCATCCTTGTTTTTATTATTATTATTACCTTGTTATTTTACATTAAAAGATCTCGTGATTCTCTAATATATGACACAAACATCCAACCGACTGGAAACGATGACAGAATATTGCCTTCGTAGAAAACTTTAATGATTAGATTGATCAGCATTTGTTTAGCTTATGGAAAACTCATTAGGTCTTTTAACTGTCGTGTCGGTGGCAGATACTTACACACGATGTTGCAAACGCCATCGAGTCGACTTGCTATTCAAAGCTATCACTGCAAGGACTGCCACCGCCAGCGAACACGAATCTGAGTTTTTGCATACTAACAGGCCATGAATTGAACTGAACCACAAGTCAGATGCGCGCATTCAATTTGAAATTTTTATTTTTCGTAGGAAAATTTGTTCTAGTAATGAAGAAAGTTTAACCACAATTGAATTTTTCCTCAACCTAAGTGATTATTTCATATAAAAAATAAAAAGAATTTTACAAGAAATGAAATTAGTTTCATGACAATGTTTCTTTTCCATTAATGCATGTTTATTTTCTTACAAGAAACCCTATCTACGTTTTACCACAGCAGTTGACAGCATAATAAAAGTTTTATGTCAAATACTTAATATATTGGACATTAATACTTTCTTGACAAAAATATCAAAGAGGAAGCAACAACAAAATGAATAGGATAAAATAAGATATTGCACAGTTCAATACATTGATAATAATAATATACTATTGTGTTCCTGTCACAAGGTTGCAGTCAATTTGGTTAAGAAATATAAGTTTGGATTTCAAGGCGTTACGTTTCTTACAGATTAGCATCTTTCGTTTCTATATTAGATATTTAATTCGGAAATTTGTATTGATATCAAGACAGAAAAAAAACCCCAGCGTTTAACATAGATCAAGAAGCAGAATAATTTTTAAAATATACTGTACATTATTCATAAGATGATTTTAATAAGACATATTTTCACTTTATGTGCAGTATTTCTAAAATTATTTAACAATAACAATAAATCTAAACAGTCTTAGTACTTAAATTTTATTTATTTTATTTACCCCCTTGTAGCAAAATTTTTTTTTTTACCCACTTCATTTATTTTTTATTTTTATTTTTAATAATTTTTTTTTATCTTAGTACCAAAATTTTTTCATTATTTTATTTTTTTTTTCTTAGTATAAACTATCTAATTATAAAAAAAATATTTACATCTTTTGTAGATAATATAAAGGCTGAATAGACACTCATCTTAAAAACTTTTTTAAACACATTTTGTTTTCAATTCATTTGATAAAAATCACAGTTAAAAAGATGTGAAAGTGGAAATTTCTGGCCAAGACCGAAATGCAGGACATGTTTGGCCCCCCAAACATTTTTTTTTCTCCTTTCCTCATCCTTTTTTGCCCCGAAGAAAAATAAAAAATTTCTTTTTAGAACTTGGGAGTTGGAAAAAGTCGAAGGCGAGCTCACGTTTTCCCCTTCTCTCTCGGTCCGTTTATCATTTAAATGTTTCGAATTCGAACGCCTTTTATTTATTTATATTTTTTTCTTCTGCAAACCTTTCCTCCGATACTTGGAGAGAGAGAGAGAAATATTTGGGAATTCCAACACACAAGCGTTGATTAAACAAAGAAAAACATATAAAGATATAATATAAAGAAAAATATATATAAAGATATATTATATATATATATATATATATATATATATATATATATATATATATATATATATAAAGAAGAGGGTTAGAATACAACTTGGCGCCATTTGCATAAATTTGGAAGAGTGCAAGACCTGAATAATTCTTTTCACCATACAGTAGCTTCACGGCAGCTGAAATAGAATGTCCCGTTTTATGAATGGCTGCACATAACTGAGAACAAGAAGAACAGCGAGAAGCGAAGGGAGAGAGAGAGAGAGAAATCTTGTTTTCGCAGCGCGTCTCCACGGAAAGAGTAATTATATTTCAACAAGAAAGTTTTGGAAAAGCTGCTTCCTATATAAATTATTTATTTAGTCTTCCATTATCAACCATGGAATCGACGCGACGGTGGAGAAAATGAAGTGTCCTACTGAGGCCTATCCTATATAAACTGAGCAAAATAACAATACGATATGTGTTGCTATGTAAGAGTATTTGCATGATGTATTGAATTTGTTAACTATTAGTGTAAATAAACAAGTACTATAAAAACAAATTTTTTAAAGTCAATTACTTCTTTTTTTTTTTTCACTATATTGCAGAAAGTCCTTTTATAAAAAATTTTCATTCATTTTTTTAAGTTTATCTGGCGCCATCTATTAGTAGATACATGCAACTTAAATGTAAAAAAAACTAAAATTAATAAATTTAATTTAATTACTGAATTAATATTTGAAAAAACTGCATTAACATCCAGTGTCAGACACTACAAGTTAAAAAAAATGTATTTGAACTTGAGTGGATGAATAAGAAGTATTTTATGAATGATTGAAAAATTGGAACAAGATATATATAGGGTGAGTGTGAGCTAATAGAAGGAATTTAATAAGATAACAGAATTATTATCAACTATTTAATCGACGCGACGGTGGAGAAAATGAAGTGTCTTATTGAGACATAGTATACGCCAACAAGGCAAAAAATACAATACGATATGTGTTGCTATGTATTTGCATGACGTATTGGATTAGTTAACATATTTGTAATTGTGTAAATAAATAAGATTAGCCTTATTGTATTTTTCATACAAAATAAAATTTACTATATAAAACATTTTTTTTTTTTTTTTTTTTTGTTCTAATGCAACTGGCAAACACTTAGACAGTTATCTTCGATGCCTTGGGCAAGCACTGCGCTGATATTACTCACTTAGCACTACCCAGGAGGTATGCATAGCTTGAAGATAAGCTACGGACGCGGAGTAACACTACCTTCTCAACGCTCTTCGATCCTGTTAGACCAGGACCAACGGTGTAAAAATGGATTCAGAACCATTACAAACACCCATGGCACCGCCGGGAACTCGAATCCGAACCTGTGGTACCGAGCGCCAGAGCACTAGCCACTCGGCCATTCAGGCCCCATTTTATATAAACAAACAATGCTTGTTATATAATCAAACTTTTCCTCGAATTAATTTTTTAAAAACTATATTATATATCCATTAATATAATAAAAATACGATTTTATCGATCAGAATAATAAATAGTTTTAACCTACTTTTTAGTAACGTAGAATTTTTTTATATTTATATATTCAGAAAATAAATATTTTCAATAAAAATAAAATTTCATCATGGAAATAAAAGCCATACAACATTCTAATAAAACGTAAAATTCCTTTTTTACTTAAATTTCATTATAACTGTAAACTGAATATCACATTTTAGAAAGATGTACGCTTGTCAACATGCTTCGAAATATGATCGTGTCAGAATGAAATCACTGACCATTACTGAAATTAAACTTACTAATATATCGCATCTGGCGATGATCATGATTCCATGACTATTATAAAAATTATTAATTCTTAGTTATTTAGTAAATTTTTTTTTTTTTTTTTTTTATCTTAGTATCAAAATTTTTCATTATTTTATTTTTTTCTCTTAGTATAAACTATCAAATTATAAAAAAATATTCATATCTTTTGTAGATAAAAATATAAAGAATACAAGTCTGGATAAACGCTCATCTTAAAACTTTTAAAAAGCACATTTTGTTTTCAATTCATTTGAATTTTTCCTGTTTCATTTGATAAAAATCGCAGTTAAAAGATGTGAAGTGGAAAATTTTGGCTAAGATTCAAAATCGAGTGACATGTTTACGCAACAAAACATTTTTTTTTGCTTTTTTGTCCTCGTCCTTTTTTTCCCGAAGAAATTTTTCTTTTTTTCTTTTTTAGGACTTTGGGAGCTGGAAAAGCTGAGGCGAGCTCACGTTTTCTCCTCCTCTCTCGGTCAGTTTATCATATAAATGTTCTCTGAATCTCGAACGCCTTTTATTTATTTTTATTTTTTTTTCTTTCTGCAAACCTTTCCTCCGATACTAGAGAGAGACAGAGAAAGAAATACTTGGGAATTCCAACGCATTCCAACACACAAGCGTTGATTAAACAAAGAAAACATATAAAGATATATGTATATATATATATAAAGAAGAAGAGGGTTAGAATACAACTTGGCGCCATTTGCATAAATTTGGAAATGTGCAAGACCTGAATAATTCTTTTCACCATGCAGTAGCTTCACGGCAGCTGAAATAGAATGTCCCGTTTTATGAATGGCTGCACATAACTGAGAACAAGAAGAACAGCGAGAAGCGAGAGAAAGAAATCTTGTTTTCGCAGCAGCGTTCTTCACGGAAAGAGTAATTATATTTCAACAAGAAAGTTTTGGAAAAGCTGCTTCCTATATAAATTATTTATTTAGCCTTCCATTATCAACCATGGAATCGACGCGACGGTGGAGAAAATGAAGTGTCCTACTGAGGCCTATCCTATATAAACTGAGCAAAATAACAATACGATATGTTGCTATGTAAGAGTATTTGCATGATGTATTGAATTAGTTAACATATTTGTAACCGTGTAAATAAATAAGATTAGCCTTAGTGTATTTTTTCATACAAAAATAAAAATTTCCTATATAAACATTTTTTTTTGTTCTAATACAGCTGGCAAACACCTAGACAGTTGCCTTAAGGCAAGCGCTGCACCGACGTTATTCACTTAGCACTACCCAGGAGGTGCGTGTAGCTTGAAGATAAGCTACGGACGCGAAGTAACATAACCCCCCGCAACACTCTACGATCCTGTTAGACCTGGACCTATGGCTTAAAGTGGATTCCGAACCAGTATAAACTTCCATGCCCTCCGGGACTCGAACCTGAAGCCGTGGCATCCAGCTCACTCGACCATAAAATTCCTTATAATTATATGCATCATACTATTTAACTGTTTACTATCTAATTGTAAAAAAATCATTTACATCTTTTGTAGATAACAATAAAAAGCGTACGATAAGGCTGAACCAGCCACTCATCTTAAAACTTTAAAACCCCACTTTGTTTTCAATTCATTTGAATTTTTCCCTTTTCATTTGAAAAAAAATCACAGTTAAAAGATGTGAAGTGGAAATTTCTACAAGACTGCAATGCAGGACATGTTTACCCCCCAAACATTTTTTTTTTTGCTTTGTCCTCGTCCTTTTTTTCCCGAAGAAAAACAAAATTTTCTTTTTAGCACTTGGGAGTTGGAAAAAGTCGAGGCGAGCTCACGTTTCCCCTTCTCTCTCGGTCCGTTTATCATTTAAATGTTTCGAATTCGAACTTTATTATATTTTTTTCTTCTGCAAACCTTTCCTCCGATACTAGGAGAGAGAAATATTTGGGAATTCCAACGCATTCCAACACACAAGCGTTGATTAAACAAAGAAAAAACATATAAAGATATATATAAAAAAAAAAAAAGAAGAGGGTTAGAATACAACTTGTCGCCATTTGCATAAATTTGGAAGAGTGCAAGACCTGAATAATTCTTTCCATCATGCAGTAGCTTCACGGCAGCTGAAATAGAATGTCCTGTTTTATGAATGGCTGCACATAGCTGAGAACAAGAAGAACAGCGAGAAGCGGAGAGGAAAGAAATCTTGTTTTCGCAGCGCGTCTTCAAGGAAAAGAGTAATTATATTTCAACAAGAAAGTTTTGGAAAAGCTGCTTCTTATATAAATTATTTATTTAGCCTTCTATTATCAACTATGGAATCGGCGCGACGATGCAGAAAATGAAGTGTGTTACTGAGACTTAGTATACATCAAATGAGCAAAATAACAATATGATATGTTGCTATGTATTTGCATGACATATTGAAGCCCTATTGTACTTTTTATACAAAATAAAGTGGATTCGAAAACCACTACAAACATCCATGGCACCGCCAGGATTCGAACCCGAAACCTTTGGTACCGAGTGCCAGCACACGGGCATTCAGGCTCTTCCTATATTAACAAACAATGCTTGTTTTTGAATCAAATTTTTCTTCAAATAAATTTTTAAAAACTATGTCGATATTGTCCATTAATATATTAAAATTTGTTTATTAGATCATAATAATAAATAATTTTAACCTACATTTTTAGTAATCTACATTTTTTAATATTTATATATTCAGAAAATAAATATTTTCAATAAAAATAAAATTTCATCATAGAAATAAAAGCAATACAAGATTCTCATAAAACGTGTAAATTCTTCTTTTTTTTTTTTTTTTTAAATTTCATTATAATTTTAAATTGATTGCCACATTTTAGAAAGATGTACGCTAGTCAACATGCTTCGAAATATGATCGTGCCAGGAGCCAGGATTGAATTCACTGAAATTAAACTTACTAATATATCGCAGCTGGCGATGATGGAAATTCCATGACTATCATAAAAATATGTAATCTATTAACAACATTGTATTATGATTTGAACTAAAACATAACCGACTAACCGAATTAATGAATAGTCACATGTCAACTCATTTGAAACTGAAATAACACTAATTCATGTAATTATCAATTAGTATTATATTAATATTAAATTAAATCCTATTAAGAATTTCTTACTAATTATGAAATTCTGTAAAATATCTATCATTCTGTAAAAGATATTTATAATTTATAATATATGAAAAGATCTTTTACAGAATTCACTTATTACATGCACTCTCCTTAACATAAATAAATATATATATTTTTTTTTGGTGCACATTATTAAAAACGAGAATAGAATTGTTCTGTGGTCATGAGGAAGATAAAGCATAATTTCCTTTAATATATAATAAACTATTTAACTTACAATTATAATTAGTTAACTGATAACTTGTTTATTTTATGAACACACTTCAAAACCTTCACAAATAATTTAATAAATGCAAAAGCAACCATAACTAACCAACCCATTCAAACTTCACAATGCAACAAACTCAAATCTCTTTGGAAAATTAAATTAACAGCGTATTTACTCGGCTTGTCATCAATCCAGCATTAGTTAAGAATCCAAAGAAAACGGTCACAGTTAAAAGGGTGCTTTTGGCAGTCTTTCAGTCTCCATTCTGACGTTAATTCATGACCACCACCTGTCAGCCCTCCCCCATCCCTCAACCCCAATCATGACAAACGACTCCTCGCAACCGTAACTGTATTCGCTTAATTCAGATATATGAATATATTCTTGCGAGACATTCTGTAACCGGCAAAGAGCAATAAAAACAGAAACGTCGTTCAAAGACATTTAATTTGTTTCTTTGATGCTTCCAAAGAAGCCTATTAAAAATAAATAAATAAATAAAAAAATAAAGGGAGACACAAATGAAAAGCCCTGAACTACAAGGAATCAAAAATAGTACAGCAAATTTATTCTGATGTTAATTAATATTCATCATGGTAAACGTACTAGGACATCCTAAGCTGGTATTAAATTAACAGATAAAAAGAAAACCCATCAACAAAAAAAACTTATCTTTTTTTATCTTTCTTTTCTTTCTTTCTTTAAGAACATGATAAGACGGATTAAAATTTGCAGGTCCTTAGTTTCGTTGCCATGAGAACAAATCTTTATCTTTACGAATCAAATGAGATTCGAAAGATTTCTTGGAATAAAAATTATTTTTGCGCAATTAGTTGGAATTATTTCTTTTCCTATCTCCTATAAATTTTTTTTCTTCTATCATTGGAAGATTCGAATTTCTTTTGTAGATTCGAATTATCTTTTGTAGATTCGAATTTCTTTTCCAATCCCATGTCGATGAAAAGTTTTTTTTCTTTGCCCTTGCGAACGAAGTCCAAAATGATTGCAGAGAAAAACAAAAATTGATTTCTAATATTTTGCAATACTTTTCTGCTTTTATTTTCATTTATGTTTGACATAGACGATTCAATAATAACATAAAACATTTCTCATTACATTTGAAAATACAATCAAACATTGTATTATTATTAGCTGATATTCGAAATTAAAAATCACTAGGAAACAAAAAATATTTTATCGTTACAATATAAAAAATCTGGGATGATTTTAAAAAAAACATCCTAACAGTAAATGATTCAATCATTTGAATTAAAATTTTGCTTCAACTTATATATGCAATGCCTTCTTACAGAATTATTTAAACAAATGAAAAAAAAATCAATTAATTATTAAATTCTAAAATGGTAAATTATGATTGGTAATTATGGTTAGTTTTGGCCAAGCTGGTAAATTGTGTAGTATTAAATATTAAAAAAAAAAAAAACCCATCTATTTTTGTAGCTAAATTTTATTGACAATTAAGAACTTTCAATTTTTAAAATTAATTCATAATTAGTAATTTAATAAAATAATTTATTAATAGTTATTTTTACTGTTAGTTAATTATTTTTTAATAAACTACAATTAATAAAAAGTTTTAAAAAAAGCATGTATCACTACATCTTGATTCTAATTTAATACAATTATTAATTTTTAAAAAGCACTTCTAAGTTATTATTAGATTATTTTTTTTCCACTTCTTGACAGATAGGGTACACTATTTTTTTCAGTAAGATTATTTAAATATAAATATCCTATTGAATAACACATTGATTTTTCTAACTCGAAGAGCCTTGTTAAAAACCCGACATACGAAGACGAACCGAAAGCTCTCGTGTATACGCCAGGGAAAGGTACGATAAAGTTTTGGTGGTTCGGTATATTTTACAGTTAAGTAGGAAAGGAGAAAAATCCAAACCAGATGCCAAATTTGAGCATGTCGTGTAATGCAAAATTGTGGTTGTAAAATACTTTGTATTCCCCTCGTTATCTCTATAACGCATTCTGGTTAATGTTGAACCTGCTACATATTTACAATTTTTAAAGGCGAACAACCACAAGTCAAAATACCGAGCATCAGAGAAAAACAACTTTAAAATAAATGGAAAGTGTTGTTGTTGTTTTTTTCCGTGTAGAAATTATAAGATGAAACAACCAAAAGAAAATTCTTATTTTCTCAAGTCGGTCAGTTTTTCAAAGTGTAATTTTTTTTAATAAAATTTTTAAAAATATTCAGTGAAATTTAGTTCCCTAGACCTTGGTATCCAAGCTAAATCAGTCAATCAACCTTATTATTTACGACCGAAAGCTGTTATACCAACATATTTCCAGAAAATTTTTAGAGCAGAGTCTTAGATTTAAAAATGGATTTTAGATCTTTTAGGGGTAAAAAGGTATTAGGCTAGGATGTGTTTTCAATAATTAATTAGTGTTTCTTAATTATGGGTAAGTAATAACGTTTTAATGCAAATTAACAAATACAAAACGGTATTGAGATATTTTCTAATTTGATTTATTACTCGATAAATTGTGAAAGAAAGCTATCATGTAATTTTAGTTCGAAGAACATTGGAAAAAAAGTTAAAACATTATTCCAAACGAATGTAGAAATGCTCAACAATTAAACGTTTTGTAAAAATAAAAGATAAATTGAAAATAAATCCTTTTTATAGTAAAGAAAAAAACACAAAATTACATTTAATAATGATTTTAAAAGTCAAATAAATTATCTTACACATAAATAACTTTGAAAAGATATTGAATACATATTAAACAAGTAATATAAAAAAAAAATAATTTAAGCCAATTCCTACATCTTTTTTTACTATATTGCAAAAAAAAGTCCTTTACAAATAAAGTAGAAATTTTCCTCTTACATCTGGCGCCATCTATTATTAGATACATGCAACTTAAATCTAAAAAAAAACTAAAATTAATTAATTAAATTTAAATACTGAATTAATATTTGAAGAAACATCCAGTGTCATCCACTACAAGTTTAAAAATGTATTTGAACTTGAGGGATGAATAAAAGTATTTTATTAAAGATTGAAAATTTGAACAAGATATATATAGGGAGAGTGTGAACTAATAGTAGGAATTGAAAATAAAAAACGTTGTGTCACTCTGCAGCAATGTAAAAGGAGGAGCGGTCAATTCCAGAAAATTTCTATTTATTTGATAACAACAATCGTTACAAGTCTTTCAATTCAGAAACAGGTTAGGGAATTGCCTCATATTCCCACTTTCACACACAAACAAACTGGTAATAGAATGGAGAGCCCTCTTTGCTTCCACTCACACCCCCTCCAGAAAATGAAATTCATCAGTTGATTACTTTCCCCAAATGGTTTGTTCTTTGGCACCCCCCTAACAAAGAGAGCAACAATTGAGGAGCTGTCACACAAAAAATCTCCCCTTTGCGAAGTGCAATAAATTGCAAGCATCACCGCTCCCCCGTGCTCCCGTTGCCCCTGGCAACCGAGTGGGATGCAGGTAACGTATATTAGCCCTTAGGATTCTCTCGGTTAGATACCTCAAATTGTATTCCTGTCGTTATTCGATAAACACCTACATTGGTGTGTGTGTGTGGGGAGGGGTGAAAAGGGGAACATGGGCAACATGTTCTGTCAGGCGATTTAACTTATAGGACGATTTATTATAGGGAGATTTCTTACGCGCGATTGGTAGGGATTTTTAGGCACAAGCATTATGGCCATAATTTTTAAGTTTTTAGTTTGCACAGGGCGCATTTGGGGTATTTGTACAGAAAAAAAAAAGCATTTAACACAATAAACAAGTAATATATAAAAAAAAAAAATTAAAGTCAATTCTTCCTTTTTTTTTCACTGTATTGCAGAAAGTTCTTTATAAATAATTTCCATTCATTTTTTAAAGTTTATCGGACGCCATCTATTGGTAGATATATGCAACTTAAATCTAAAAAACTAAAAATTAATGAATTAAATTTAATTACTGAATTAATATTTGAAAATACTGTATTAACATCCAGTGTCATCCACTACAAGTTCAAAAAAATGTATTTGAACTTGAGTGGAGGAATAAAAAGTATTTTATGAACGATTGAAAATGTGAACAAGGTATATATAGAGGAGAGTGTGAGCTAATAGAAGGAATTGAAAAATAAAAAAAAATTAATTAAAGTATTAGTATTTTATAAGATAATTTTTTATAGATAAAAACATTGATAATTAACAACTGAAGTAATTGTGAAGGAATGAAATTAAAAGTGATAAAATATATTTCTTTTATCTCAGGAGCTCGATTCTTTAAAAATAAGTAATATTTTTTTATATTATTTAATAATTATGTTTTTTTCTAAATTGAATATTATTTATTTTTATAAGAAATAATGTTAAAAATTTTTAATAAGCTTGATTTGAAAATAAATATTTTTTTTTGCATAACATTTATATTTCAATTATTTTAAAAATTTTTATACCTAAAAAAATGTACGATCTCATTCATCTCCCCTGCTTTTTAATACTGTTATAATCGGATTGTTTAAAATTGTTTATAATTGGATGAAATGGCTGAGCTAATAGCCATGAAAATTCAAATTTTTATAACATTAATGCTATCATAGATTTAGTATTCACAATTTGAATAATAATAATAAGAAGAAAATCTTGTCGCCGCTTTTAAATTTTCATATACATAAAAAAAAAAAAAAAAAAAAAAAAAAAAATCGGGATTCTTTCGGAAAATTCCGCTATTATCAATGGTAAAATATAAAAGAACGTTTTTTTAAACAAAATTATCACTACATCCCTCAATGGAAATTTAAAAAAAAAAAAAAAAAAAAAATAGGAAATTGACGAGGAAAACAAACACTTGAAAAACTTCAAATACATTATAAAGCTCTTAAAACTAAGCCGCTTTTCATTTTAAAGCATCAACTTAAGTTTTTTTTTTTTTTATTTAATATATATTTTAAATATCTACGTCATCTATATATTCTCTAACAAATAAATCAGATAAAAAAAAAAGCTAAAAAAAAAAAAAAATATATATATATGAAATTCTAATTAGATATATAACAAAAATACATGAAGGTTATAAAATGCAGTTATATGAATTTAATAAATAAAACAAACTAGTTACGGTTGCTATGTCTTTTCTAATGAAAACATTTAAACTGATGATGTTACAATGATATTAAATTATATTTAACTTAAAGTTAATTGCAAACATAAAGTTACTGTTACAAAATTTGCCATCTAAGCTTTTTCCCCCTCCCAATTTAAGCTAAGAAATAAATTGTAACAAAATAATGATAAGTATATAAATATTTTTTTTTTTTCAAATCAAACAAAACAGGGTTAAAAATCGAAGTTTAGGGGACAGAGGAATTTATTAGGTTGCCAAGTTCTCGCCAAACTACGAATGTCTCCGAATGAAATTCACAACGATGAACACTAATCACTCGGCCATCAGGCCCAATTTTTAAATATTACCTTAGTAATTTTTGTCACGATCAAAGTACGATCGTTAATGTAATCGATATATATGTAAATGTGATATGTTTTACACATTGATTTTAGTTAGAGTGCTTACGTAAAGTCAAAAAATACAGTTTGTCAACATTTGTCCCATTAAAAAAATATATTCATATGTGCATTTTAATTTTTTCATGTTTATCATTGTTGTATAACCTAATTTAATAATAGCATTAAAAATATCAATAAAACAATATTAAAAAATTTTGGTCTGAGCATGGTTTGCTACCTTTAACAGGTTAATAATAATAATAAATCTTTAAAAAATGCTACATTAGCAATGCTAATTACTAAAGCTATTCCATAAGACAACACATAGACTAGAATGATGTTTACAGTTATGATTTTACATATATTTATATAAATATGATAAAATATCATATTTTGCGGATTTGAAAGAGCAAATTGTTATTATAGCGATGTTTTTTTAATTTATTTATTTTTATCGATATTTATTCATTTCCCTTCATGATGCAAAAATCACAGAGACTTAGCATTTACTATGAGCTTATGTTTCTATTCAATACACTAGTGCGGAGTAGCACTTTAACATTGCAGGATAAAGAGCCACTGATCTAATTTTAATCTCGGAGCTGATCGAAACGTGAGCTCTTACGGGAACACTCCATCGCACCGCTTTTCATTTAGAGCATGGTCCAGTTGGCACCTTTGGTGCCAGGTGTGCCCATTAGTCGTTTGATCCTCAATGAAATTCATGTCAGAAACGCGCGAACAGCGACCTTCGCCTCACGCAATTAGGCGATGCCTGGCAGAACCCATTGGCGACCGGCAAGGCAGAGATTAATGAGGATGGTTGCCCATGAAAGGGATTCAGAAAGATGGACAAAGATTTAGTTCTTCCCATTTTGCCGGGCAATCAAGATTCGAAGGAATGGTAAGTAGGTCCCTTAACTTTGTTCCGAAATTCCACGAAGAAAAAAAATAACATACGTGTATTAAATTTGGATGAATGTAAGCGTAGGTAAAAGGATATATGCATAAACATAAGCGTTCTTGTGCCTTACCTAACAGAATCCCTTGTTGAGATGAAAATTAAGGTGTATTTTTTATTCCAGTAAATGGCCCAATTATTCATAATCAAACACCAAAGTAAACTGAATATTTATCCTGCACTCTAAATGCATGGTGCACTTCAGATCGGAAGGCTTTAAAAAATCAATATTTTGCAACAACAACTACAAGAAAGGGTACCGAAAAATCACTCATAACTAAGACTCAGAATAAAGACACCATTTAAGTATATTTCTAATTCCAAACGAAATGTATACATTAAACATGAAAAAAAAAAAAAAAGAATAAAATGAAAATCTAACATATTTCTCAATGTTCTAGATATTTATGCAATGTGATATAAAACTAAAGCCAACCCGCTGTGTACGAAAAAAAGTTTCAGTTGTTCGTATTAAACTATGCGTCTTCGACATGAATGCCGTGTATATTTAATACGGGGACATTTTATTCATAGATTCAGTATTACCAAGGTTCACCGAAGGAAGTGTCTTTTATACTACACCATATTTTCCATCACAATGTGGAGTAAATATCCCCCAGGATGGTCTTTTTTGGGTTTCGTATTTCATTCGAGCTTGACTGATAAATTTTCTGGATTACGAATTTATAGTGTGCCTTCTCCGGTTTAGAAAGACGCCATTTGGAAGGAAGCATTTGGTTCAATATCAGGTTGATTTTCGGTTGAACTCTGGTTGAACCCTGTTACTTAAATTCGGAATCCTAATATGTTATCTATATTCAACTGCCACAGTCTTTGTAGGATACGATATTGATCTTTCAAGACAAAATGATCATTACTCGTATGCTCACATAGAATGATCATAACTCGTATAGTCACACAGGAAAAATTATTTATAATTTATTATATTAATCAAAAATGAATTCTTAAATTAATATAATAAATTATAAATAATTTTTCCATACTTAAAATTAAATACTAGGTTGCCTCAACACTTAGAAAAACTCGAAATTTCCCATGAAAAGCAAATATTGAAGAATATAAAAAATTTTCAACTAGTAACACTTTTGGGTATCCATGAAAATTTTATTTTTTAATAACGAAGATTATTATTATTATTATTATTAGATTACTATTAATATAATTCCTAATGTTTTAAGACAGCGAATTAACTTGTTAATACTATTAATGCCTAATTAATTAAAAAATATTTCATATCAATGTGATTTTCATAACCAAAGAAGTTATTGCTGCAAAAGATTTTATTACATGAGTGGTAAAACTCAATAGCATTATCTTCAACATTCACAACTGTAATCTTCTGTCGATAATCCATATATCACATATTAGCATACCAAAGAATTTCTTAGTAATCCCGGAGTTTCCATGGATGTTTTTAGTGGTTCGGAATCCACTTTAGTCCCGGTCTAATAGGATCGTAGAGCGTTGTGGGGTAGTGTTACTCGCATCCGTAGCCTATCTTCAAACTACACGTGACCCCTGGGTGGTGTTAAATAAGTAACAATGGTGCAGCCCTTGTTTATGGCATAAAGTTTAACTATCTCTGTATTGCCAGCTGCATTAGAACAACAATAACAGAATTTCTTAGTGCGAATCCCAACAGCAAAACTCATCATGCATCATTTCCATATGGTACTGAAAACACTTTTATAAATTTAAAAGTATTGTACAAGTTTACCATAACGATCACAGGTACAAGAATGGAACTTTATTCATGCATGATATATCAAAGAAGAAAAAAATGAAAAGGCACGAATTGTCTGAAGATTATACAATAACGCTTATGGACTTTTTTTTTTTTTTTTTACACAGTCCAAACATGCGCTTGTGGATTACACGCCGCTGCTGTAGGTCCAGTCTAATTAACCCAAAATGTGCACAAAATGACCATAGAGCGACAAACCAAACCATACACGTCGCTGCTGATTGATGACTTCTTTTTACACAATATAAACTTGCACTTGAGGATTACACGCAGCTCTTATTGACGTCTTTTTTACACAATCGAAACTTGGTCTTCCGAATTACAAGCTGCTGCTGCTGCTTATTAACATCAACACACTCGAAACTTACGACTGTGGAATACACACCTCCGTTCCTTACAGGCAGAAAATTAAGGGCGAATCAATTTCTAAATAAAAGTATTGCACCATACTATTGATAAATATCTTTAAATCTTTTTTCTCAAAAAGCTAGATTCAGTATGCTTCATATTTTACATATTTATATGAAAGTCGATATATAAGTTGGGAAAATTTATAAAAACTCTTTACCTCATAAATTATTCATGCAACGTCCGAAGTATCGATTGGTTCGTATCAAATCCAACAATCTTGACTAACAGGCGCTTATGAGAAGAGGGAATAATCAATAGTAGAGCAGTCAGAGAGCCCAGCCTACAATGCATAACAAGCAGCTGAAATAATTATAGCCCAGCGAAATACAAGACGTAGAATTGCTTAGTATGTCCAGCATTCATCTCAATCGAGTTATAATGAGAGCGAACAGAGATGGATGGAAATCTAACAGGAGACGATCATGCGTATAATTGGTTATTGAATACATTCTATTCATGTATGCTGAATTTGATATTGACTTTTAGCAGGAATATGATTTATTTATAATGTCACGATTTATCTATGCGATACAAATATCATTTGAATTTTGATGTTTTAACGAATGTTCATTATTCGCCGTATTGATTGATTAGAAATCAAAATCATATTCATGTTAGTATATTAATACAAATGTGTTAGTGTGCGTGCAGGTGCAATGACAACATATTGATGCAAATTCTTATGTATATATATGTAATGGAGTTGCTTTTACCAATAATAAAAAACTTGATGGTAGTCTACCATATGACATATTTTTAATGTCAAATATGTACATTTAATACATTATTGATAAGTTTTGTAATCAACCTGTTGGTTAGCACGTAAACCTTATGATTTACGACAGGTTTGTTAAAGATAAATTAGCACTAAATTTAATTTACATAACGCCTTTATTAAATACTATACCGTATCAAGTTTTAAGAATGTTTACAATGTCTTAATTGCAAGGAACATTTTCAAATACACGGAAGAAAATTATCCGAAAAGGTTTTTGTTTGGTTTGTCGCTCTATGATAATCTTGTGCACACGAGGGCTAAACAGACCGACACTTACAGTTTAAAAAAAAAAAAAAAAAAAAAAAAACCAAGTTAAAAAAACAAACAAACAATAATATACTACGAAAATAACCAGTTAAATAGAATAAACAAAACAAATTTTAATGAAAAAAAGGAAAAATGTTTATCCTATCGGAACAAAATATGATTCGAGTCGCATCTTGTTCCTTTTCATTGAAACCCTTTAGACTCTTTTTCAGCATAAACGGCTCTCACAAATTATTCATTATTATTTAAAAAGATTTATTTTTTATTTATTAAAATATTATTATTTATTTATTTTATTCGCTTTTTAGAGTTCCTTTTCCCCTGCTTGAAATAAATTGTCACCGAAAGTATCAAAGGGGAAAAAACAGAAACAGATATTGAATAATCAGCACCAAGAAATTCGAAAGCGTTTTAACGTATAATTCGCTGATTACAGGCTGGAATTTAGTTTACTTATATGTCGGACAAAAAATAATAAGAGCTTAAACAAATTTATGTGTTATCATAATTGACTAGCTGTATCACCCAGTATTTCCAGGAACTCATCTGAAAAGAAGTGATACACAAAGTATAAAAAAAATTACAACAAAATTTAATAATTAGAAAATTCAAACATTTCCATCAATATTTTGTAAGGGGAAAAACACCTCTAACAGGTAAAAAAAAAAAAATTTTATTTACAATTTCAGGCAATCGCTGGTGAATATACAATTTTTTTGAGGTTTCTATACTCAAAGAGAGAGTGTATTGCAAAATATATGGTACACTGGAATGTATTGTCAGCAATCTTTAAAAGGGAAGGGGAGAGGAGACGTATACTCTTTATATTGTTCATAGAAGGAAACCGTAATATCATTGGATTCAGAGCGTCAGAATCTATAAAAATCATTTATAATAACGTATCCAAAACCCCTCTCATTAAATTCAGTCAATTAGGAAACATTGGAAAACAGGGCCGAGCGGCTAGAGCTCTAGCGCTCGGTACCACAGGTTTCGAGTTCAAGTTTTGGCGGTGGCATAGATATTCGTAGTGCCTCGAATCCACTTCAAACCCCGTAGGTGCAGGTCTAAATATTAATATAAAGCGTTGCGGGAGTAGTGTTACTCGCATCCGTAGCATATCTTCAAGCTACACGTGCCTCCTGGGTAGTGCTAAATAAGTAACGTCGGTGCAGTCCTTGCTTGTGGCATAAAGATAACAGTCTAAGTATTTAAGTATTAGAGGAAAGTACTAAGTATTAGAGGAAAAAAAAAAGAAGTGCAAAACCGGGAAAAGAAGGTGAATCTCCAAACTTTAAAATTGTTTCAGGTCATACGTAGGCCACAGCCTATGGAAATGCCACATTTAAAAGCTCCCGGTTGAAAATTCAATTTGCATAAAGGACAAACATTTCCAAATTTTTTTATTAGAATATGCAAAAATATATTTGAAAAAAAAAAAAAACAATTAGGTGCATTTTGTTCTCCTTTCAGGCTTGATGTAGGTACTACACTAGTACCACAAGAAAACCGTAGCGAAACTATTCGACTGCGGCTAACATGACAACCCAATAGGAGCATGTCTCCGAAAAATAATGACAAACCTCTCGGCAGCGGAAACAATGCGTTCCCATCAAATTGATTGCACACAACGGCAGCGCGGCTTGGGTCTCGGAAACATTTTGTCAGTCTCTATTATTTTAACTGATAAATAAGTTCGAGGGGAAAGGAAGGAAGATACCTTCTGGTTGGACGATCATCGATCACAGGTTATCGAACATGCATCATTTCTGCTTTAAAAAGCCAGCCTAAGCATCCATCGCAGATCGATGCACCCCCGCCTTAATACGAAATTGAAAATAGTTCTGGGGGAAGAAAACCGTCTTTTTCTTTTCCGTCTTCCCTTTGTTGGGATGTGAGTGTCGATCGTTTATCTATTAAAGACACCGACCGATGTTACGTTTGGAATTTGTCATTTATTTTTTAAAAAAATGGAAATGGTACGGGACACAAAAAAAAAGATGTTTTGGGGATTTAATTTCGATTTGTCGCACGAATACATATGAAGATTTTATTCTGACAAGAATTCTGAGGGGGAAAAACTTTGAATAAAATTTCAAGGATATCAAATGGGTGATATGCATAGGGAAGAAAGACAAAGTATTTTAATGTTTGCTTTAAAATTCAAAATATTTGTCATAAGTTGATACTAATTTTAATTTTACTCTGCTGAGAAATATTATAATTGATTCTGAAGTTTAACAGAACTGAAAAAGATTAACCTATTTAACTCATCTACCTCAGTTGTAAAAAAAATTGTCTATTTTTAATGAGAGGTTTCAAGAAAGACTGGTAAGCTCCCCTAATAATTATGTCTTCCACTTTCATTCATTATCTAATATGCTAAATCCTAAGACTGCTTTAAAAAATGACTTTAAAAAAAAATAAAGTCCATGTAAAAGTACTTGATTATTAAGTCATTGATACACCAGAATTGTAACAGATTCAAATTGATGCACTGCACTATTCTAACACCATTGGTTCATACCACAGTACACTCAGTAGAGCAAAATGATTGGTTACTACCTCAATTTACATATATTAGAGAAAACAGAGATAATGGAATGCTATGTGAATCAATTCTTTTTAAAAGCAGATATTATAGCGCATGCTTCTAAAGAGAATCGAATCTGTTGTATCTGATCCCCGATATAGTCTAGTTATTAGACCAAGTCCATAAACCTCTAAAAGTCCAAGAATAGAAGAGGTTTAGAAAAACCTCGTCCAATGTCCTGAATTGGATCATCTCCTTGGATACTGATCAACATGTACTACCACAAATGGCTGTTTCAAGCATTTAGCTTGGCTGTCATTACCATAGCATTAATACGTTTAACATATTTCGAAAATATTAATTACTTCAATTTAAGAAATCTTAATACCAACTGCAAAATGCTCACGAGACTGGAAATTGCATTTTAAAAAGATAAAAAAAAAAAAAAAAAAAAAGGTTGCACAATGGAAAATCATGTTAGTAATAGATCCAATAAAAACTTTTCATGTTTATTTAACAGTGTAATATTTCGCGCAAAACTTTTCAAAAGACGCTAAACCGAAATCTTTTGTGTATGTGTTAGTGGTACGTTGAATCAGTAGACAGGACAGTTCAGTTCGGTTGGAGGAAAAATAAGGAGATAAAAATGCCATAGTTAGGAGTAAACTTCAAATTATGATGACAATATGGGCGCAGGCAGTCATGTACTAAATGTGGGCATAAACACAAGATTCCACCAATTCGTTGATAATTTCTTCAAAGAAACAATATCTATTTGAAGGATATCATAGCATGAATCCGTGTTTAATTGATCTATTATGGAAGAGATTATATTAATGTAAACAGTTCCAGTTCATAAAAATTACACGCACAGTAATTGTGTTGTATTATTATAATAGTGTCACAAATTTCCAAAAAAATTTCTATTCAGATTTTGAAAGCTGTAATATTTTTATTCCGACAAATAGCGCCACAGAGAAATGCGAAATATGACGTTGGGTTCGAAACCTGGAAAGGGAAGTCTATATGCTTGCCTTCTGCTTATACGTCAGGCGTGAGCAAGATAAATCCGTTGGACGAAATATTCTTCCGTTGAACTCGAGGAAGATAATAGGAGGTTGTAGTGTCATCCTTAAGCCCTAATGCGATAGTCGATAGTCTTTAGTGCATCAAAGTACAGTAACAATGTAGCATGTTCGCCCCCTTCTTGATGCGCCTGAATAACGCTGAATCTGCATCTTATATACGTATGACTTTGATAAAAGTGTTCGGAATTAGAGAAAAACACCAGAACAAAGCAATTTAAACTAAAGACAAGGAAAAAGCAATTATAAAGGTAATCGTATCACATCAATTAATAATACGCATTAGGTTCTTTGCATATATATTAAATTTATATGAACTGCAGATCCACTAGGCAATGAATTACTCAATAGTAAGAATGAATACTTATTCTTTGATAAAAGAACTCGAGTTAAAATTAAAACGAATTTAAAACTTCCACGGAAAACAAGAAATCTTAATCGCTTCGACTGCAATTTTCCAGTCATCAGTAAGCAAATCAGCTTACAAATTAATTTTAAAATCAAATTATTTTTTGCACTATTTCAATGACGAGTACATTTCCTGTCGGTGCAATTTTAAATCTCTTAAGTCAACACTGAAAATATTTGATGTCCTTGAAAGTATCGTAAACAATTTGAACTTTTCAGATGGCATGCATGCTGAAAATTTGCTAAAAGCGTGGCTTCAAAAGTTTTATCATTATTCAAGGAAAAATAGAAAAGTTTTTTCCAAAATGGAAAACTTGGAGAAATTGGATATGCGCCAGAAAAGTTTCCAAAATGCTGGAAAACATGTTTTTATTATTATTATTTTATTTTAAAAATGGGAAAAAAATATTCTAGAGGTAAGAAATCGAAAGATAAAAGAAAAAAATCTTATAAATGGTTATTTGAAAATAATTACCCACTAAAAATTTCCCAATTAAAAGTATGTGTTGATATTACTCTTAAATAAGCAATACTTTTAATTTTTTACCAAGTTTTGAAGGAAATATTAGTTTGCAGGATTTATATATTTTTTAATATGTTTTTGTTATGCACACTAATTACAATCACTTTTTAAACTGTAGAATGTAGGCTATGTATGAAAAAATTAAAATTTCCAATAATTGGATCATCCAAGAAGGTACAGAAAATGTCCTTGGTTTTTGACATTTCTTAGAATTTTATATAAAGGTTTTTTCAGTCTGCAAAAAAGGCCAGCATTTGGTCATGCTTTATACCAGAGTCCAAATCTTTTTCGACTCTTTATCATAATTTTATCTACTATAATCTTTATTAAGAGATTTAGAAAAAAATGTTTAATAAATTGACTTTAAAAGTAAAAGTTTCTAGTAAATGCACTTACTTAAGAGATAACTTTGTATTCAAAAGTTTACTTTCAAAAACAATATATAATACTGTAAAATAACTGTACTAAATTAACAGGTACCAAAGCATTACAAAATAGCTTAAGACAAGAACATGAAAATTGCACATTTTAATCATAAAGATGGAATGGTTGTCCAAATGACCGATTTATGTCAATTTCTAGCTATCCTCCCCCAGAGGTCAATTTACAGTCAAATCGTGATGAGTCAGTAGGTTTTCATAAAAATAAACCGTGAAAAGGCCTAATAATTACCATATTGAATTATTTATCATTCCTTGGCGATGGCAAGCTAAGTAAATTTGGTGCTTAGAGCTTCCAGTTGGATAGTCCTCAGAATATATATAACTATTATAAAAGACTCGAGAGTGAGATTTTAATGCCAATCTTCCGACTCCTTACATCTGCTTTATACAAAAAAAAAAAAATGGCCTAATTTCCCTATGCATGTAATAAAGAGATAGAGATATTAATACCAGTGGTGATCATTGCAATATGCATCAGATAGGGTTTATTTTCTTATTTGTGGTTTACATACCGGTGGGCCTCGTGTTTTACTGCACACTGCAACCAGCCCACCGATAGGAGATGAGAAAGGACATTACTTCCCGTTAGGGATTTTAGAAGTAACTACCCGAAATTTACCTATCGAATGGGAGAATTAGGCCACCGGATAGGTTTTTCCACTTTCTCCTTTTTTTTCTTCACACATCACCCTGGTACCTAGGACTACGCAGTTCCCTAACAGCTAGAAAAGTGAAGGTGGAATATCAGTGAACCTCATGTATACCGAGAACAGTCCTCGGGCGTTGAGGGTAGGACGAGAGGTTTTTTAAGGGTAATTGCCTTGCATTTGTATATCTTATAGATTACAACCCGGAAAACTGAAACCAAGCAGCCTTACTATCGAATGTGAGATGCTTTACACGCATTAACAAAATCACCATCGAGCCCCCTCGTTTCTGAAGCAGTGACTACAACAACGCCGGCAGCGTATTCAAACTTCAGCCCGCTTCGACACTAGCTGATCAAGTTTCCACTAAACCAACTAGACAACTGACAATCGATGGGAGACTTTACGCACGTTGACACAATCGCCATCGAGTCTACTCGTTTATGAAAACAATGACTGCAACTACCACCACCAGCAGATTCAAGCCTGAACCCTCCTTTACTCTAGCCGTAAACTTGCCATTGGGTCACGTGTCCAGCTTCCGATGTGGTGCGGGGGGAGGGGGAAACCAAGATAATAAAAGAATTAAAAAGTAATAATAAAAGGTCGTTTCTAAAGAAGTACACCCACATAAACCTTTTGTAAGTTGTCGCTGGCGAACGGAAACATTTCTGGAAAACTGCGGGTCAACTGAAATGATTTTCCGCGAGCCGCGAAATGACGCCGATTCATCAAATGCGATTTATTTCCGGACATTTACTAAATGTGTCCTAAAAATCCCGTTTACGAGGTAGAAGTTTCCGATGAACACCGTTTAAATGGAGCATTAAGGCCTACAAAGGAAGATCCGCGATGTCTTTCACTAACAAATAGAAATGGGTGAGCTGGGGCTCTTTAAATTAGTTTTCACCGTAACCGTCATTAAGAAAAGGTGACTTAAACCACCCATTTCTATTTACAACTTCTTTAAAATTTGCTTTAATTTGTAACAATTTTTAGTTAGGACTCGATGAAATGTGTCACAAAAATATTAAAACGTTGACGAGTAACGGCTGAATAGCTATTATTTATTTGTTAGTTTTTAGATATTTAATTATTATTATTATTTTTATTTTATTTATTTATTTATTTTTTATGAGTTTTGGATATAATGTCTTATTTCAATTTTTATTTTGCTGTAGAATAAAAAAAAAATTTAGACAACGAATTTAATTTTTTTTTTATGCATTTAGTCATAGTTAAACCACCAATTGTGTGAAAAATGGGTATTGGCAAGCGGCCGTGTAAGTTGAACGTGTTCAAACGGAGCGGCGCAATAGGGGAGAAAGTCCACCATAACTATTACATTTTTTTTTTCTTTCAAAGCTGCTTCCGCTAAGTATATCTGACAAACATCCCTAACCAGTAATCGATTCGTCCATTACTGCCATTAAGCCGGATGTTGACCCTTCCACACAATCGAACATGAAACATTCGATAGCCGCGAGATTGTATAAGAAGTCAAATATTTACGCCTTTTTTTTTTTTTAATTCTAATTTTTAATCTTAATTGTTATTTTTTATTTGAAAACCTTTTTTAAAAAATATTGTATTATTTATGTAAAGAATAATTACCTAGTTTCAGTATGTAATGAGCTTCCAAATAGACGAACTAGTCAAATATATTTAAAATCATAAGCGTATATATTGAAAAAAATACTGCAGCATCATTACATCGTCAGAATCATAAAACATGATACTCGTTTATTTAAATCATGAGTTTTTAAAAAGAAATTCACGGATAAGTTTCGAGATTCATGAGGTATGAGAAAAATCAATCAATTCACCATCTCTATTAATACATGCAATACAACTCATATTATTAATATAGAAATAATAGATAGATTTCGATTGCATAACAAATTTATGCAAATAGCATATGTATTCGCATGGAAATCTTTTAAACAAATATTTTAATAAACATGTTATTATAATATATTTGGTGATTACATACTGTATCGAAGAAAAAGTATTATTACTTTGTAAATGTATTATTACGACATCATATTTTCTTTCAATTGTTTTTAATATAACTGAACTTTGATTTTATTTTAAGTATTGAAAAATATTCTGAGAAAGACGACAGTGACCACCAACCTGTAAAAGTACCATGGACCCTATGATATATAATAAACTATTTTAAGACTGCATCGTTAGTGTTTTCTTTGGTTTGACATTGGGAAATCAAAGTGTTTGGATTTACAACTTTGAAATTGTTTATTGAGCATATGCATTAGACAAATTAAAAAGTAAAATTGAAAAAGGTTTGCTTGCAAGGATATAATATATATATATATATATCAGGACTGGCTGCTGAAAGACTAATATAAAACAAAAAATAACTCTAGAATAATAATAGGATGCAAGCTCTATCTGAATCAGGATAAGGTGTTTCGATTAATGTTATTGCTAAGCGATAACTCTGACATTAAAACGTTCCTGGTATGCATCCAAGTTTAACCAATTAATCTTACACTGGAATACGAAAACTCTGGTAAGTTTCACTTGTTGTTGGGAATCATAAGTATTCATTTTATCTCCTAGAAACGCCACAGTTTTATCTCCTAGGGACGCCATTTGTATCTCTTAGGGATATTTTTACCTCCAAGAGATGACGCTTATATCTCAAGAGATGACGCTTATATCTCAAGAGATGACGCTTATATCTCAAGAGATGACGTTATATATCATACAAAAATAAATTAAAACAAGCAAGCTATGATTTTTCAAAACCT
The DNA here is from genome assembly GCA_021605095.1 of Caerostris extrusa. Classification (NCBI taxonomy): domain Eukaryota; kingdom Metazoa; phylum Arthropoda; class Arachnida; order Araneae; family Araneidae; genus Caerostris; species Caerostris extrusa. The sequence goes on along the minus strand of BPLR01020687.1, from coordinate 202,232 downwards.
TCAGTTTTTCAACGACCACCTTGTATAATGAAGAAATACGAGTGTTTAATTTTCCTAACGAACAACGTTAGAGTATGTCCTATGCTTTGCTACAAAATAGAAATCAGATTATTCGTCCAACACCGTTAAACTTATAAAACGATTCGTTTTTTAAACACAATTGCTAAATTTGTTTCATTTAATTACGTGTTAAATCTGCAACGTATTTCCCGGTTCCACATTTTCCACCTTGCGCAAAGTTAAAGATAATTTATCCGGGGAAAACTGCCTAATTGAATAATTGGAAGTGAATGAACTTCCGAATAGGAAGAGATGCGGCTTTTCGGAAAGTGGCTTACAAGGCTTCAAATTAGGCCGCGTCCCTTTCACTTTAAAAACGAACTTCATTTAAAATGCAGATCAGATACAAATTACTACAACTAAGCGTGAAAGTAATTCATTTAACGCGCGAAAGCGTTTTACTGTTTGGGTTTAAATATTTTAAATCTGGATGCTTCTTCCAGTTTATTTCTGCGAATTAAACATTCAATTAGACAATCAGGGAATGTCAAATAAATTCTAACTTTTAAAAAAGGCGCCCTGTTATGGAGCGTAAAATCTAAGATGTGATGATGCTATATGTTAGACAAATATATATATATATATTTAAATATTACATTTTATATATTTTAGAAATACTAATGTACAAATAATAAGTTAAATTGTTTATATTACATTTTATTCCGTTCTTTAAATGCAGACATTATTATTATTATTTTTGAATGTGAGAGACTTTTTTTTTAACATCTTCGTTAGGTTGGTTTGATTTACTGTCTACGGTAATTTTGTGCACACTTTGGGTTAATTAGACCGGGACCTACAGTTTAACGTGGATTCCAAACTAGTAATAAACATCCATGCTACTGCCAGGGTTCGAACCTGAAGCCTGTGGTACAAACAACCAGAGCGTTAGCCAATTGGTCATCAGGCCACCATTTTCGTTACAGTATTAAAATGTGTTATCATCTGGTTTTATACTTCTTTGAAGAAGTGTCTTATTGTCAAGATATTAAGTGATACAAGATATACGAAGAATATTCTTCTTTAAATATTACGAAGAATATTCTTGTTTAAATATTATGAAGAATATTCTTGTTGACATATTACGAAGAATATTCTTGTTAACATATTACGAAGAATATTCTCGCTTAACTTTAAAATTTCTAATATTGAAGTGAATATATTTTAAATATGAAAATATTTAAAAAAATACTTAAATTAATTCATGAGTCAATGAAAAAATATTTCCAGTGTAGATAAGTTACCGAACTAATAACATTTAAATTTTAATAAATTTTACAAAGGCAATCAAAATATGCGGAGTTTTTTTTAATATTTATTTTTTGAAAAGAATAAAATGAATCCTTTTATGAAAATATATCGCATTAGCTTTTTTTCTTTTATGAATCAATCAAATATTGTGAGATCCTTAAATGGCCCACTGATGCGTGTCACCTAAACTCTGATTGTATAATGACAATGTGGTGTAGCAATCTCTTCCCTAGCTGTCTAATCTGTACGTAACTCAATTTTAGAGGCAAATGATTTCGACTTAAAATATCTGCCATTCAAAAACAACTACCTTATGTACGAATGTAAGCCAAAACCCGTATATAAGATGAAATGAAAACGATTGCTGTAACGTTCAAAGCATAGAAAAGTATTATAACAGTGCCCATACCCCAATTCTAAAATAACAAAAAGTTGGGGTAAATGCATACCGTTCTTTTGTGTTAGAGTTGGCGCTATATCACAGCTTGGCTTCTTTCCCTTGCACATGTTTATCTATAAAACTTAAGTATGTTACGAAGCGATTCTGAAAATTTCGAAATTTCTTCATCTCAAACCATATGACTATTTGACTATGCACGTATTAAAGAGAGATAAAATAAAATATTACAAAAAAAGTTCATATAAAGGAACAATTTTTTTTTTTTTAGTCATTTTTTTTTTGGGGGGATAAAGCACAAGAAAATGTATTAATAGAATATAAACACTACACATTTAAAATAAATTAAATTTTCATTTATTTGCAGCTAAAAAGAAAGGAACTCTTTCTTTTTAAAAATCATTGTAGGGTAGTAGACCTTTTTTTTTTTTCCTTCGCGCCAACACAGTATACAGTAGCAATAGCCAACAATAAAACAATTTTCAACAAACAACAATAAATTTCATTAATTATTAACAAAAATCGTCAAGTTATCATCGCATATGTTAATGCTTGAAATACATGCCTAAAATGAATTCTAAATGAGTACAAAATTGTTCCGATGATTTTTATTTTAATGAAAAGCATTATAGTTATTCATTAAAATAAAAATCATCTACTAACATACTCCTTTATGAAATTGACGACAATGTACATCAGATATGTTTTTTGTCTATCTGTAATAAAATCTGTGAAAAGGCCCTCCGGTCACACATTTCTTGAAAAAGCCAGACACCGCACAATAAAAACTCATTTTGCATCTATAGAGCAAGTAAACAAATTGACAAATCATCGCGTCCTTCCTGACAGTGGACAGTGACGATTGTTAAAATCACGTGAGGAGTATGTTTGCTCCAAACTGGCCAACGTCATGCGCGCTTTATTATATTACTACTCTATGGTTCGAAACTGCCCCCATGAGAGCGAAAAAGCGATTGCACGAAAAGCAGAGAAAGTGATGACAAAATGCACCCAGAAAATGGGTGAAACGGAATTTGACAAACTATTCGAAAACTCGGATTCAGGCACAGTTGCAGCAGGACTTTATATTCACTTTAAACTTTATTATTACTTTTATTTTTTGCATAAAGATTGCATTCAAAACACTTAAAAAGTAAGTTAAGAGATAAAAATATTTTTTTTTTTTCATCGTTATTTTAATTTTCCATTGTTATTTACGATATTTTATAATTATTTCTTGTGTACGTTTTAGAACTTTTTCCATTAGCCAGGCGCACATTTTGTCAACATCATATTTTTCATTTTGGCGACGCCACAATAAGCCAGAAATATAAACAATTCTGAAAATAAGATAAGTCATTTCATTTCAAATTATTTTTTTCCATAAACTTAAATGCATAAATTTTAGAAAAAAAAAATGTGCCATATTTAGTAATTTATCGCTTGCGCCCGGCTAACAGAAAAGTACCTACTTTTTTTGCAAGATAAGCCGACTACCGTTGCTAAGCTTTAACATTCTCGTCTTATACATGGAAATATACAGTAAAAGTAGATTACGATGTGAAAATTTTCGACAATTTATTCGTCGTAACTAATAATTGAGACACTTCATTTGCGAGACCTCACAGATATTCTGCAACTTCATCTTCGAAATCCATCTCGCCTTCTGACTTCCAATTAAACTGGGCTAAACAGAATACTTAATCAGAACCTTACAAACACTCCACGCGCACTCTCAGAGCAACAGTTCCTTCACAAGCACACACAGGAATAGGAAGTAGGGCTCAAATCAGTAGCAATAAGTTGTCCATGGACGCAATTAATAATGCCCTGAAGCGAGGGCTTTCGGGCAACACTTCACAGGGAATTCTAAATGGAGGGCGTTTGGAAATGAAAAGCTACTCGAGGTTACGCCGATACTCCGCCATTAATTCTGCGAGGATTACTCGGGACCGACGGTGATGACGTTTCGTGCGAGTTGCCATCAAAATTGGAACAGAGAAATGCTGGGATTTCGCAGTTGGGGGGGGTGTGCTGAGGAGGTTCGGTGCGCTGTTTGAATCGAGTTTCAGCTGAGGTTTGTGGAATAATGTGCGAATGTATCGCAATATTCAAGAAAATAAAAGCCCATCTTCCCGCAACCAACAAACCAAGGCAGCGACAACGACTCAGGACCAAGCGTGTAGTAGGGCTGAGGTTCGAAACCACTGGAGACATTATTGTAAAAACTGCTTTCAGAAAAGAGGATTTATTTGGTTTGTCGCTCTACGGTCATCTTGTGCACACTTTAGGTTAAACAGACCGGGACTTACAGTTTAAAGTGGATTCCGAACCACTATAAAAACCCCGAGACTCGAACCCGAAACCTGTGGTTCCGAGCGCCAGATTCAGAAAAGAGAAGACTCGATGGTGACCGTGATAATGTTTTTAAAATCATCTCACATCGATAGTCAGGTTGTGTAGTGTGAGTTTTTCCGCGATTTTCCTCATACGATATGCAAGTGTGGAGCAATAACCCCTAAAAGTCTTCCCGAAAGGCACAGTCCTCCCTTTTTTACCATCGATAGACTGTTTGTTGTATACATGAGGCTCACTGATGTTTCCACTTTACCTTTCTAACTGGTAGAGGGCTACAAAGATTAGATACAAGGATGAAGTGTGGAGAAAAGAAAAGTGATAACGTCAAAGTTGTAAAAGTCTGACTACCTGATTTGAAAATTCTTTCTTCCATACGACATGCAAATGAGTATCAGTTACCTTTAAAAATTTTCCGGAAGACACTCAACGTCCATCGGGGGCTGTTCGTAGTATTCATGCTTTTGCATACATTAAATAGCCCTAAGTATGGGTGTGAGGGAAAAATTAAGTTGCCAGCTCAATCAAGAAAGTGTTTATAATCCAAATTAAAAGCATACGAATGCATAAAGAAATTTAACTAATAGATGAGGAATAATATTTTAACACATATCCTATAAGATTTGGAGTAAATATCAAATAATTTTCTAACAATAGAAGGTAGGCACAATGGTTGTCAGGATTTTAAAATAATCCAAACCATTCCGGCTTTCAGAGCTTTCTAATTAATCTAATACTACAAACCCTCGAGTGGAAAGCGGTATAGGATAGAAATTCATTCCCTCGCATATGAGTCTCTGAAGCGGCAATGATGTGATTCGGTGTATGCGTGTGTGCTTCATCTTGAAGGCGCATTTCTCTGAATATAACACTAAAAAATCTAATATACAAAAAGAGCAACTACAAAATATAAGCTGCAATTGTGTCAAAAATTGTAACTACTCCGATCCCCTTAAGAGAGATAGAAAGAAATGAACAAGGTAACAAATTCCCAGCTTTACAGTTACTTTCTCTACTAAACCACCTATACAGGGTGTCAATGCTCTGAGGAATAGTTTAGGCCCAGTACAGAGCGAGTGTAAATCAATGAATGGGTTCAAAAACACAAGAAGAAATGTTTTAAGAAGCTACACTAACTATTAACGAGATAAATTTTAAATCCAATGGTGACTAGTTTTAATATTCTTCATACAATTGATTCCATTAAGAAAAGAATCGGGAAATATCTATAAAATATATAATAATATTTTTTTTCCTTTAGAAATGTTCGTGTAAAAAATTCTGATTTAAAACCCTACCGCTGAACAAGCATCTAATTTCTACAAATTTAATATTTCAGTAAACATCAGTACAATTTATATTTTAAGTTTATTGCAACAGAAGTGATTATTTTTATTCAGAAGATTCATTACGAAAACCATCTTGGACACATCCATCTTAATCTCACATCGTGAATACATAATTTACGAGAATAACACTTCTTAACATATTTTTTGCTCTTTAATATACATTATTAAATGCGAACACTACTCAGGCATTAATACAATTTTAAAATTAAATTTTAAGGGAAAAAAAAAACAATAGAAAAAAGTAAAAAAAAAAAATAAATAAGTACAAAATCAGAAAAGGTAAAGTAGAAAAAAAAAAACTGTTTAATTTCCTTTTAAAACATTTATTAAAAATTTAAGATGGTATAATTACATTGATAAACTTGATAATAATCCGCACGAATAATTACAAAAAAATCAATTAAGGTAAATACACATACTATTCATTTATTCAGAAGAGGGGGACAAAGTAAAAATTAAAAAAATCAATACAAAGGAGGATGAAATGTTTTGTGCAGTGTCAGGTGAAACAAAAGAAAAGGATCGTCAATCCAAGAATAATATTCCTTCCCTCTCAATTAACCAAATAAGCGAAATACAACCAAGATTTAAGAAAAGCAATGACTGTCTGAGCTGTAATTTGATCAGCAATACTTGCCTTGCATATTTATGTACAAACTCTGTGGACATAAAATATGTAATTGCCTAAGAGATATCGAAAAACAGATATTCTTAAAAAAAAAAAATCGATTCCATTTGATGAAAATTACTAGACTTTTGGGAGTCAAGGTATTTAGTGATAATGCAAAAGGAAGCCATTTAGTGATAGTGATATAAAAAAGCAAAAGGAAAATGTTTCATTTGTATGAATAAAAGAGGATCGAGAATTTCTCAAACCTTCAGAGATTACATTTAATTTAATTACCTCAGTGTTCTTGGCTCATTTATCCAAATACTTGAAGAGAAATCGATTCCTGGCACATTCATGCTGGTAAATCGATTCATCAAAAGTTCCATGCGAACTTTAATTGTAAATAAAAATATTTCAGTAATTAAAAAACCAGAAAAAATGTTAAATTAATACGGTTTAGTATAAGAAAATCTATTAGAATTATTGAAATATTTGCTCTTAACATAACGGAATTTGGACATTTATAAAATATTTATGAATGAAATAAAGACCAGGAGGATTTTTATGCACATTTCCATTATTAAATTAGCAAAAAATATTAATTAAATATTAATTTATATAATTAAATCAGCAGAATGAAGTGAAAAGTACTTTAATAAAACAGAGATTGATTTCAATTACTTTGGAATTTTTTTCTTTAACGTGGCAAATTCTGCGAATCAATTTGAATAACAAAGTACTACAACATCTAAGAACAATGCTGTAAGAAAAGAAATTGATAAGACAAATCCAATCAATGGAAGATACAAAAGAATTTATACGAGAAGGAATGTCTAAACAATTAAAATAAGCAAAAAGTAGTTAATGAATTTCAACAAAGACAGTGATGATTTCATTTTTAGCGAAAAGTTTTTTTTGACAATTTTTTTTTTTCTTTTTTTCCGTTGCATACGAAAAACGTTACAATAAATATACAACAAAAAAAAAAAGTTGTGCTTTTTGGTTCAATTTTTTTTATTATTATTAAATAATTTTTCTGTTAGTTATGTAAATGAAAAGAATTGTAATTGTCTTATCGATTATTTTTAAGTACTTCAATTCATATTTTATAGAAAAGTGAACCATAATTATTTTCAATTAAGAATTATGAAGAATATTGAATTAAACAAGAATTTTGCACAGTTTCGGCATTGAGGAAATGAATTTGAAATTATGATCCTGTCTGATGGATTAGCGAATTCAGCCAGGACAAATTAAAAATGTCTAGAACAGCCAAAACCGAGAAAAGGAAGTTTAGTCTGAATTAGAGCGAAAGAGATCGATGGCGGAGTGATCGTGAAGGAATGAAGACGCAGCAGTTTCTTGGTTAATGGTTGAATTCAGTAAAGATATTCATTGCTGTTGTTTAAGATTATAATTAGGATCAATAAATGTATTGTTGAATTTTAATGTGTTCAGGATTCTTTACTAAATTGAAAAGCAAGAGATTAATATGTCACAGAGGATTAATTCAACTAATAAGTGGAAATTTATACCAGATATTATTAGAAAGTTATACGTCATATGCAAAATTTCTTCTTTTTTAAATAAAAGTAAAATGAATTGAAGATATTATGATGCTAATAAACAGAAAAGATCAATTTTCTAGTATATATTATTTTAAATAAGCAGCGATAGTAATTTAAAAGCAATATATATGCTCAGAGTCTCGATTCTATGGCAATATGTATTTGCTTAGAGTGCTGATTCTAACGCAATATTCATTTGCTTAGAGTGTCGATTCTTACACAATATGCTTTTGATTAGTATCGATCCTATTGCAATATGCATTTGCTTAGAGTGTTGTTCCTATTGCAATACGTATTTGCTCAGAATGTCGACCCGATTGCAATATATAGTTGCTTAGAGTGTCAACTGTAATACATTATGTATTTGCTTAGAGTGAAAATTCCAAAGCCTTATGAATTCGTTTAGAGTGTAAATGCCAACATATTATATATTTGTTGAGTCTAAATTCTATTGAATTTAATATTATTTGTATTGTTTTATAATATTACTTCAATGTTTTAAATTACAAAAAAAATTATACATGAATTAAAAAGAAAATAAAGTTTTCCACAATTCGAGTGCACGAATTAACTGCTAAATTCTTACCATAACTGACTATATATTTCTGCAATTTTATTTAATACCTTCTTTAAAAGATTGGTGAATTTTTTTTTTTTTTCATCTGTGTTATATGGAATAAATTTATTATAATTTCAGCAAATATTTTTGTATAAAATCAAATCTTTCAAAATTGAAATTCGGCATTACTTTTGAATTAAACGATGACCGCAAAGAATATTTATGCAAAGTAAGAATTAATGAACATCTTAAAATAATTTCCAATATTGAAAAGAAAAAAAAAAATGAAATAAAATATGTTTTCCCATCAAAAGGGGGAAATGATGGCGATCAATGGGGCCATCCATTCAAAACCTAATCTAATTTTTTTCAACGTTATGAATAATTCATGACTGAAAAACTCAGTTCAATGAATTCAAATCAAAATCAAATTACAGGAATTAATAATCAAATGCAATAAAATGATGAATAATTTCGAACTCCTTTAAAAAAGAATTAGAATCTTTTCTCTGCAGTAGCAGTTAAAAAGTCATACGATGGCTTCATTTTCTTTTTTTAAAAAAAAAAAAAAAAAAAAAGAACTTAGCAGCTGCTCATTTCACTTCAAATCTCAATCACTCAGAACGGGAATTCCTGCGAAATATCGACTGAATGGAAAATTTATCGAAGTTCTAAATAGAATCCTTCCCCCTGATTATCGACATTTCGGAATGCGATAAGCAACAAAGGAGAGAGATTTTAAGACCATTTCCAGATATTTTGGCAAGGAATAAAAAAAAAAAGAAAAAAAAAAAACGACGACATTGCGAAGCTTTTCTTTTCCTCGAACAATAAAGGAAGCTTTTAAAATGCTTGATTGAAAATTTCTATAGAAGACAATTTTTGAAAATCGTAAAAAGATTTCGGGATAAGATTTTTTAAAAAAAAAAAAAAGAAGATTGAAAAAAAAGTCCCCATCTATTATGGACGTAATTTTAATTTCCATCTTCTAAAGCCGACCAGTTTCATGCAAAATGATTACATTAATTGTTGCTACAATGAAGTAAAATTCCCATTAATGTACTAATAATTACTTGCTATTGTTATTTCTGAGTGTTATGCTATTGTATTATAATAAGTTTGAGAAATTGTCTTGTACTAGTGTACATTAACATAGCGTGTTCATTTAAAACAGGGATCTCCAAACTTTCCAGCCTTATCGCCACACTGTTTACTCAGTAAGTACCAAGGGCCAAAACCGTTTTAATTTTTCTGCCATTATCTATAATTTCTAGACTAGTCGCCGAGTACGCGCTCTGAGCGAGCATACGCTTGCTATATTCGCTGGTTCAATTGCTACAATTACTATTGTGTGTAATCTCATACGTAAATCTCATTAGTATTTTTTTTACAAGTGGATACCCCGCGGTTTCATTCACGTTAATTTAGCTCTTCCGTTCCTGAGTGATTTTCAGGATAAAAATCATATGTTAGATTCAGGATATATACATTCCAAACATCGATATACATACATATGCGATACTCTTTACCCCAACATAACTACTGAGGGTAACCGCGGGATGTTCACTAGATTATAATGTTAGTGGGATTCATTTCAATTATTTGTTAGTTGTTACGCTTAAGTTAAATTTTCTGCGTATTTTGTTTGTCATTACCTAGCAAGTAAATAAAACCGAGTTATTAACATTCTGTGTTTTTTATCCTACTTATTACAGCAACAATAAGCTATTCAGGCTTTGTCGCGGGCCGCAGTTTGTAGACCCCCGATTTAATATATATATATATTTATATTTAGAGGTGGAAGTTATAAATATTTTTTATTCATTTTGGTTAAGAATCTATGAATGAATGGACAAAACATTGTAAAGCATTATATTACAAGAGATTATATGACAGACTTTTGTAAAGCATTACATTACAAGAGGATTTAATATATTGTGGCCAAGCATTTTGACCTGAGTTCATTTGCCGAGTTCATTTTGAACGTACATCTCAGTCATGATATCTGGCGGTTTTGCGTCTTTATCTTTGGATATTAAATCCGTATGCCAGAAATTCATTCTATCAGATTAAAGGAGGAAAATGAGAATCCAGCAAAAAATTTGAAAGCTACAAATTAAAAATCCTTCAGATATTTTTGCAGTAAATGCATTATAATTAAATAGACTGCAGTTCATCAATTCCGCTTGTCATATTAAAAGTAATAAACTTAAGGCAGATTAGTAAATAAAAATAACAATACACTTAGTAAATATATACTAACGAATTATTGTATGCAAAAAGTAAAAAGAAAATATCAGAGATCTATTGCAATATGGATTTGCTCAGAATATCGATCCTTTTTTCAATATGGATTTGCACAGAATGTCAGTCCTATTGCAATATGTATTTGCTCAGAATGTTGATCATAACATAAAAAAATAAGAAGTAATGATCGTTGTTCAGAAAAGAAATAATCGGCTTTGTAATAACTGAAGTATGATTATTTTCTTTCTACGTAATATGAGAAAACAGCATCGATTATTGTTCCATGGTGTATAGAAGGCTTAAATGGTGAATTGTTCGTTTTCTAAAAGAATTTCTTCTTCAAAACAGAATCAAAGGGTTTGACATCGTCTAAAGTTAAATGTACAATGAAATGTCTTATATTATTAATATAAGATATTTCGTTGTAAATTTACAATGTTTTATTAAAATTTCAAATTTCATCGATAAAATATCCATTACCGATGCAGTATATGGTAGTAACTGCCAATGATTGAATTTGATGTTCGGAATGTTCCGATATGGTTAAATGTAAATTGCTACGATCATAATTCACTGTCTGTATGACATTCTGCTCCATATATTTCTCACGACAGTCAAAGCACCAGCGGAAAATGATTCAATTTGTTTAGCCTTCAGATCTCTATTTGGTGTTACGATGTTAGTTCTACCAGAGTACCATTGTTTAGAAATGAGTTTATTGTGAAGCAAATTAAGGCAACAAAAAACAATCGACAACTGCAGCATGTTGAAGCCATCATTACACTGATGAAAATGACCTATTTTCGTTCTATTAATGTGAACAGGAAGTGACGAAGTGCGTATATAGATGGGCGCAAAATAATCTCGAGCCTAATCTCTAATTTCCTTTAAAAAAAGTCGTCAAATTTGCTGCCTCGACTCTGAAAAGTTTAACATCAAAATATATTCTTCCATGCCAACAAAATTACAAAGGCTCACCGCGTACTGGCAACACCTAAGTTTGGTAATTAAAAAGTTTCAACACTAAAGTTTCTTTTACAGTTTGTTAAGCGCGCTTTTAGGTGATCAAGACTTAAATTGAATTTTAAAGAAACTGCATGTGTTTGCTCCCCTCCTTTAAACATAAACTCTTCTAAAAAATAATAAAATAAAAATAAATAATAATAAAAATTATTTTGGGTGAATCCAATGTTGAGTGAAAGACTTATGAATGGTCAGTTTCAAAAATTGTTTGAGAAGCTGCAAAAAAATAAAAAAAAAAAAAAAAAATTACTCAGATGATTTTTTTTTCCTAAAAATATTTTAAGAAGAATAAAAAGTTTTCTTTATAGAAAAGGAAATAATATTGTATTTATATTTTTTTTTTTGTAAATAATGGATTTAATATTTTTTTCTGCTAATAAATGAATTTCAAAAAGTGTTAAATACCAGACTTCAAGAAAAAATAGGTAGTCATATTTGTTAAGCAATGTATTGCATAAAATAAAAAATGAAACAAATATTTATATGTATATTATGTATATTTTAATTTTAACTCTCTTGTTAAAGCAGCTTCAAGATTTATTCCAGTTTTCAATAAAATTATCGCCAGAATTCCTTTTAAATATTTAGCAGAATATTTCAATGTTTATCACAATAAACCTTCAGAATATATAAATGTTTGTCACAATACTCCTTCAGGAAAACAAAAATGTTATTAGTTAAAAAATTTTATTTAAATGTTTATCAGAATATTCTGCGCAGTCTAACAACGGTGGGTTTTTTTTTTCAGTCTCACTCATAAAACGATTTTATGTCCATTGATATGTTAATTACGCTTACACTAAAAAAAAAAAAAAAAGAGGAAAAATTATATATAATCCATTCGTTAAAGGCAACTTAACTAATAACCGATGTGCGCTAACAAGTCTGGACATGTATGGTCACATTGCCACGGAACAATTTTGAACTATAGCGGGTTCCATGTATTGAGATCTAGCAACTAAATAATCACCAATACAAGAGCCTACATTGAAAAAAAAAAAGTTTCATTTTGGAAACTAAAGAATTTCTTCAGTAGTTTAAAAATATCCACCATAGAAGTTATTTACAAAAAATGAAGAAGGAAAAAGGGGAGAAAAGCCCGGCAACTCTAACTCAATTGAGAAACGGAGTATGATTTACCCGAATCGACCCGCGGCCATTTCTTTTCGGAGGAAACAGACTCCCCTTTTGGCACGCCATTGTTTATGCTGTTGGCAGTGCACATTTATGGAGGCAGCCATTTAATATTTTAGAGCCCATTCCCAATGATAAAATGCCCCTGCCGCCGCATGAGATCGCATTGCCTCTCAAATCAAGGGATCTGCCGGCATTAATTTTGAGAAAGTTCTAGAGGCTGGATCGAATGCCGTCTGGCAAAACGAAACCTCCCCACTTCGAAGAACATTACGGGGATATGAATACACTTCAAAAAGAAGGCACGAAATATGGAGGGACTTATGTTTATAACTGTAAATATTGAAGAAATGAAAGAGGTATTATGGCAAACGTTTCATTTTTTGAAAAAAAAAAACATAATGTAGATATGGAAAACTGACTATATAAATGCTAAATGCTTGCAATATAAAAATGATATTTATAGATTTATTGAAGATTGTCGTTTTGTATGCAAATGACATTGTTTGGCATGTTTAAATACAGAACTCTTCCGATTCAACTTGATTTCAATGGCTTCCATTTTTCTGACACGAACTCTTTCACATTAATTCATTCAGCATGAACTCATTTTTCTGATATCGTCTCTTTCTCATTAATCCATTCAGCATGAACCCATTTTTCGATATCGTCTCTTTCTCGTTAAACCATTCAGCATGAACCCATTTTTCTGATATCTAATCTTTCTCATTAATCCATTCAGTATTAACCCAATTTTCGATATCGATTCTTTCTCATTAATCTCACTGTTAATCCATTTTTCAATATCGATTCTTTCTCATTAATCCATTTAGCATGGATCCAGTTTTCTAATATCAACTCTTTCACATTAATCCATTCAGCAAGAGCCCATTTTTCGATATTAATTCTTTCTCATTAATCCATTCAGCATGAAACCATTTTTCTGATATCGACTCTTCCTCATTAATCTACTCCGCATGAACCCATTTTTTCCATAGCAACGACTCATTTTTACTTCACAAAGCAAGTTATTTCATCAGCCAGACCACCTATATCTACAGTGTCAAGGCATTAACTTTTCTTTTACGACAGAACAAGACTAGCAACTGGCGTACCGATTACGGAGTACCAATGGGGATATACCCTTTTTTAACCTCCTCATCTTAATTCATAGATAAAGTTATGATTTTTGTTGGCTGCTTAAATGTTAGCATGGATAAAAGATAGTGCTTCTAAAATTAAATAAATGGTACTCAAAAATTTAAAAATACTAAAAAAAAAATAAAAGTAAAATTCAGAATAAACAAAAAATTAAAATTAAAAGAATTTTAAGTTTAAATTCGGTACAATTAGGGACCAGTTGTCGATGCCATAAAACTATTATAGATATAATTATGGTAATTAGGATATGCTGAACGGTGGGAGATCAGAACAAAACTTAAATAGTCAAGCTCTAACATCGACCAATTGAAGTTCAGGAAAATGACTACTGAACAAGAATTCTTATACGAAACAGCTTGAACGACGATGTCTTGTCTGTTAGAGTAAGTGAGTTTGTTTTAGGTCCATTTCATTTCTACTTTTCTTCTAGATATCGGAGTATTTTCAATTTTCAGACACCTTCGCTGCTTACGGTTTTCAACTGTTCACTTTTGTACATCAAATTTTTTCGATCATTACGGCGTACAGTATAGAAATGAGACATCGGGAGTGAGTAAAAAAAAATAATAATGAAGGACAGCTGTAACTTGGACGTAAAACGACTAACTAGCCGATAATAAACTGGCAGATATGATCCAATGTTGTCCAGTGCCAATAAAACGTTTTATATATTTTTTTTTACTTTGATAAATTTAATTTGAAAAAAATCTGGAAAGAAATTTAGAGAAAATTTTCTCAAAAATAAATTTTCTAACATTTGAAGCGAAAAAAAAAAATAAATAAATAAAAAAAAAAAAAAAAAAGGTTTCAAATAATTTTTTTACCGTTTTAATTAAGAATATTCCTAAGAAGCAGGTTACTTATGTGTTAGTAAATTATTTGTAAAAATTTGGATATCTATACAAAATGAAACACAAAAATTAATTTAATTTTAAAATTAATTTTTTACTTAAATAAAAAAAATTGCAATGAATTTCTTTATAATTTAATACCTTCTGTAATGCAAAAAAAAAAAAAAAAAAATCACAAGAAAAATGAATAGGATCTCTCAAATCTTTAATTTTCTTTTAAATTTACATCGTAAACTCTAATTCATTTTCCATCTAAATTATATATCATTTTTATTTTCTTACTATTTTTCTGCTTTTATCAACAACAAAATGATAAAAGCTGAACGTTTCTTAAAAGGAATTTTTAAAACATAATTTTTACTTCTGAAAAGTATAATTTTTATTTAACTAAAATATAACCGATAAGAATTTTTTTTGGTTATGTTTGGCTATGAAATTCTGAAAATATTCTTTAATTCTGAAAAATATATAAACACACACGAATATAGAAAGTATTTAATTTTTTTTAACTCTTAAGTAAGCTTCGTTTTTTAAAATACCATTTTGCATTACATTTTTGCTGGATCTTTATACGGCTACGTGGTTACAAGTGAACTATTTTTGCTATAAAATTTCTTAATTATGCTTTGGATTTAATTGAAAATTATTGCATTTAAGTAGAAGCAAATACTTAAACTGTTGACTACTAAATAATATAAAATACCAAACAATACATTTACGAAATCGGTATAAAACATGTCACACCCTCGACAAATCGTGACAATAACATAATTTTTTTTTTATTACTTAATTTCGATTTAACGCAACGTTTCCTTTCCTCACCTAGAAGTTCATATCAACAAGAAATAACATTCCTGCAATGAGTTTTATAAAAATATAAATCAATGTATTTCACATTTTATTAAAAACACCCCGTAGGATTACTTATGTTTATACTCATAGAAATAATAGTTTTAAAACATTATATTTATTATTTTGCAATATATTTCTAATTTACATATTTCTTTGCGATGAACAGAAAAAAAAAAAATATTTGAAAGAATTTTTTTTTTTTTTTTTTTTTAATCTTTTTTGTTGCATTCATATCATCCATCATATTTAAAAACAGAACTTATTTTAAATTCAAATAGTAAGTATATGGTATGTTTTGCTTTGTTTCAATAACGTAAGCAACAAAATAAATCGAATTGTTGTTATGTATATAATTTTGAAATATATGAACCAATTATTTTGCAATATAAATATTAAGAATAAACTGAACTATAAAAGCTTTTATAAATCTTACCTTAAATAAGGATAAAAAGAATGAAAGGAATATTCCAGAGTGTACTTACCTAAAAGAGAAAAATAATAAATTAGAATTTTTGTTTCATAAAATACATCCATATAAAAATTTTAAAAATCCAGAAACATACTGCAATTTTTTTTTAACATAAAATATTTTTAATTACAAAAGTAACAAGAATTCAGTTTAAAATCATTGGATTGAATAATTTCTTCTTATACGGAATTTTTACTTTTAAAAACTTTTTTTTTAACAAATCATCTCATTTGCGATAAACGTACACAAGCTAAACAGTAAACAATATGAGGGTTACGGAATCGTAGACTGATTCTTACAAGAACAATTTCTAAAGGTCAGAAAATTGTACATGAAGAATTATTTTTTAAATTCTTGCATACAAGCTCAAATATCACTGTCACATTTGGGTATTTAATGCAATTCATTTCACAATCCGTAATTATTATATGCAGTTTTCTAGTGAGGGGACCTGATGGCAGAGTGACTAGTGCTCTGACGCTTGCTACCACAGATTTCGGATTCAAATTTGTAGTGGTTCGAATCCACTTTAAACCATAGGTCCCGGTCTAATAGGATCGTAGAACGTTGTGGGGATAGTGTTACTCGCGTCCGTGGCATATCTTCAAACACACTTGCCCCCTGGGTAGTGCTGGGTGCTTGGTAGTAGTGGGTAGTAAAAGCAGTGCAACCCTTGTTTATGGCATAAAGATTAATCGTCTCTGTAATGTCAGTTGCATTAGAACAACAACAGTTTTCTAGTGAACATATACAGTGAATTAAAAAAAAATGTGAGAGATCATTAAATAACGCCATCAACACAGACTATTATTAAATAAAATGATTAAAAAATGGGATTAGTTCAGAAGTAAAATTTAAAATTATTCACATAGTAGAATATGGTTAATATTGTGGCATAATGACGCAAAGGATTGTGGTAAAACGATTAATATTTCTTATGTAAAATTAGTAAAAGTACAATGTAATAAAATTAAAATCATTTTTCATGCAGGTATTTGAAAAACACAATAAAAATTGTATTAAAAACGTGATTATTTACATGACCTGAAGGTAAAAAACGACCGATATCAATCCAAATAGAATACATTAGTCCTAAACCATCAGTTTCTCTTTATATTCCACAAGGCAACCATTATCAGAGGACCCTTCCAATGACATAAAATGCTGATTCTGAGGAAATTGATTTGTGTGATAAAATCGTGATATAATTAATAAGGGAAAAAAGGGAGGATAAATTCTATGTTATCAACAGTCACTACCGGTACAATGGTAGAATATCAATCAGACAACGGGGAGGGGGTTTCGAATAAGAAATATAAACTATAAAAATACAGTCAAACTAATTTTTGCGTAATCTATCTTAGTACAGCTTACAAAACAGGATTTTTTTAATGCAGCTTACAAAAAAATGTTTATCCACATTATGTGTTCTTGATGCGCAAAGTATGAAAAATTAAAATATTGGTCGCGCAAGAATACATTTGGCCGCTGTAGCATATCTACCACTTATAGCAGGTTTGGCAGTATACAGGCTGTAAAAAGAAGTCTCTTTGCAATTCCAAAAATGTATTACAAAGGCAAATGAATATATATATATATGTCTCCTTTCGTAATAATTTTAATTGTTCATTGTTTCATAATTTCCTTTCTTTTTTGCCTCATTTAATTTTAATTAAATGTAATACATTTCAATATGGCACCATGAGAATTCCACTCGATTTCTTGCGATGTTCGTTGTAGCATGCCGTCATCAATTGTTCTCGAGATTAGTTATGTCACATATCTTTAACATATCCTAAACGAAAGAAGTCGAAGGAAGTGATATCTAGCGTACGATGCATCCAGGATTTATGTTAAAGAAGACATGGGGAATTAAATGAAGGTAAGGGTCCTACTAATCTAAAGTACACGATAAGTACATGAGTAATCTAAAGAATTACTGATGACATTGCCACTATTGATGAGGGTAAGCCTACAGAGAACAACGCAAGAATATATATCATTTTATAATAATTTTAATTTATTTTAATAGCAAATAAAAAGACAGATAATTTTTCGAAAATGTTAAGAAACTTTATGGGCACACTGTTGAATCAATGAATTGTATTTTTATTGCCGGTAAGTTTTCGAAAATCGTCCAATTTAACCCCCCTTTTTTCTCTTCAAGTTGAATAACATACGCTAATAGAGTTTGGAGTGCATTCTTATCGATTAATTGGCATCGAAATTATCGATTAAATGGAATATCCTCCTGTTTTTAGTAGAGCAGTAAAAAAGTACTGTTCTTTACTTCCAAACTGAAGATTCAAGTAGTGAGATTCACAATCAAGAAAAAATAAACGTATTTGCACTTGTGTATTTAAGCATTATGCTGCACTAATAATATTAAAATTCATTGGGGAATCCTTCAGTATATGCTAATTTCTTCCCATCACTATTTTCGAAAAAACTGCTTTGTGGAAAGGAAATATTAGCTAAATCATCCTTAATTTTTATAACCGAATTACTTCTATCTATGAATAAAACTAATCAAATAACAAATTAAATGGTCCAAAGTTCGAAATTTCTGATCCTCGAATGCATGGCTTTTACGTGTTGAAATGTCTTTTCACTTCAACAAAGCAGTACTATGTGCACTCGTTCAACGTCAACTAGAATGGCGATTGTCTGGTTAAGTGCAATCTAATCAAGCTCTTATTGGCGTCTCCCAAGTGTCCAAGTTAACTTGTTCAACAAGAAATCCTCACTATTGTTGTTTTTGCTTAGCAAGCAAAAAGGACACAAGAGTAAAAGAACGACAAATTTCTTTTCCTTGGGGCTGTCTTGATATTGAATTAAAAATCTGAAACGTAATCAATTCTTTTTTCTTTTCTTTTTCTTTTTTTTTGCCCCGCCAAAAACTACAAAAAAAAAGTACTTATGTTACGAATAAAGAGATTTCTGAAGTGCACAGGAACAACAACAAAAAAAAAGTTCTGAACTGTTTCAGCGGAAAATAAAAAATTTCATGTTAATTAATAAGGTTTTGGGAAATTCTGAAATCATGAATTATGATTTACTACACTTGGGAGTACTATTATTTTCGCCTGAAATCAGTATGGGTTTTTTTTAATATATATATATGCACAACAAAATGAGTAAAATAATAATAGTAATAAAATCATTTTTAATCTTAAACTAATAAGCCCATATAGAGTCAGAATATTAGTAATTGTGGAAAAAAAGAAGAATGAATGATCGTTAGAGGGCGCTGCAACGCCAAGTTAATTGGGCGAAAGAAGTGCGAGTGTGCGAGCGTGCTTGGATAGCAAGAGAGAGAGAGAGGTAATCTTAGAAGTGTGAGAGGTATATTGAGAGAAATTAAGTTTTATGGCATTAGAGATTAGAATGTGTGGCATTACTATCAATTCGCAAATATTGTACAAAGTTTTAATTATTCCTAGTATGTGTAATAAAATAGTTAAGAATTAATTCAAGAGAGCTGATTTATTTTGAACCACCGTTGTGAACTAAAAAAACCCGGAAGTTGGCGAATTCATTTCTTCTACGTGTTTTCGTCAGTAATAAATAAGCAAAATGTCGTATTTAGTGTCACAGTTCTGCGTGAGTTCTTTTCACTTCCTTAGTTCTCAAAATAAATAAATAAAGATATTTTATTGATGTTGGTTTCTCTTATTTAAGATTGAATGAGCCAGACTCGGTAACGTGCGCTGGTGCTCATTGGTAGGGCTGAGGTTCAATCCGCTGGCGGCTTTGTTGTAGACACTGTTTCAAAAACGAGGAGATAGGATGGTGTTTGGGATGTTCAGCATCTTGACTCGCGAGTCGAACTACCTGGTGGCTATTTACCAGGTTTTCTACCATACGATACGCAAATGCAGTGTAGTTATCAGTAAAATTCCTCCCGAACGCCAATGCCCTCCTTCCTCAGCATCACGGAACCAAGTCAGACTTCTACCTACGTGTGCTCCCCTCACAACAGAAGCTGCCCCCTTTCCTCCTTCCGTGAGACCACACGGGTTCTTGGATTTTGTTTTAGATGTTGTTTCTTATCCTTTGTTGGTTTGGCGGCAACAAGACTGAATACATTTTAAAATTAATTTCTGAGTTTAATTTAATTTCTTTCTTCTTTCGATGAGGTAAAAAAAGGTTTACACCTCTGTCTGTAAAAAATTAGAGAAATATTCAATAAAATATTCTCCTAAAGTTTAACGTACTCTTTTTAAAAACGTTTTGAAACAGTGTCTTGAAATGGAAGTTTTCTTTGACAAAGTATTTCAAAATATTTAATCAGTTTCTATGCGACTGACTAAAAGTTGCTAACATAAACACACATCAGAAAATCAAAACATCTCTGCAGGCAGCAGACGAAATTCGCATCATTTTCAGGAATGTATCGACAACTTATAAACATATTTTTATCTCTTAAAAACACGACATATTCCCATCCCGAATTTTCTCGAGAAAAAGAACGATTTCGATCCTTCCACCAACAAGAAATCCTTCCACTTCTTCAGAGAGAGAGAGACCAAACAGACCGACCCCTTCTCCCCCTCTCCCGAAGAAGCTACGGGAGGGGGTGTATTAGCCGAGAAAATCTCGTCTGAAAGGGGACTTTAGAAATCGAAGGAGATTCCCTTTTCACAGTACAAATCCCCGAGAACCTTTAGTCTAGCAGACGATGAGAAAGCAAAGAAGGGACAGAATTTTATATGGGCACAAAACGAAAAAAAGATATATATCCATTTTCGATAGCGATTGCTTCAGCATAAGCCACTGGTGGAAGCAAAACGATGGAAACGTTTCCTAATCTTTTAACAGTGGGGGAGCGGTTTTCATTAAGATTTCCCCTGCTCTAAAAGGGTATCGATTTTGCAACCTACAGATAAAAAGAAGGGGGAAAAAGTGTTCAGAACTAGGATTTAACACTGTTTGTGGCTTAACAAATTCACTCAACGCTTTAATTCTTTCTTTCTTTTATTTTCTTTAGAAAACACGTAAACATGTCGTGTAAAAAATGCAAAACTTATTTTTAAAAAAAGTAATCAATTTATCTATCGAATTTAAGAGAGAAGTGGAATTCTAAAAGACTTTCAGCTACAGGAGTAGGCAAGAACATGCAACTTGGTTCAATAGAAACGTAGCCTAACTTGTAGTCCAGTAATAACGAAGTTAAAGATTTAATTACTGCTATTAAAAATTGCAGTAAATGTAACTATATTTCGTTATTATTATGAAAGGGGTAAATAGGGTTACTTATGATGAGCAAGTGTACACAAACAACAAATATAACAACAAAAGTTCTGAACTGTTTCAGCCGGAAAAAAAAAAAAAAAAAAAAAAAATTGGATGTTAATTAATAAGGTTTCGGGAAATTCTGAAATCACGAATTATGAAGTGCAACGTTTGGAAGTACGGTTATTGTCTCTTGAAATCAGTAGTGTTTATATACGATACAAAAAAAAATCAGTAAAAATAATAATAATAAGTAATAAGCCCATTTTTAATCATAAACTAATAAGTCCATATAGATTTGGAATTTTTGTAATGAATAAACAAAATGACGGATTTAGTGCTACAGTTCTGTGTGAGTTCTTTTTCACTTTCTTAGTTCACAAAATAAATAAATAAATAAAATAAAGATATTTTATTAATGTTTGTTTCTCTTATTTAGGAATGAATTTGCCCGATTCGTGGCTCAGTGAGAACATTCGCCGCTATTGAGCAAGAAGGCGGACATTCAAACCGCTGGCAGCTTTGTTGTAGACACTGTTTAAAACCATGAGGAGACTCAATGGCTTTTGTGATGTTCAGCATCTTGCCTCGTTAGTAGGATTACCTGGTGGGAGTTTTCCTTGCATTCTCCCATACGAAGTGCAAATGTAGAGTAGTTCCCCCAAAAAGTCCTCCCAAAAGGCTCTGCTCTCCTTCTTCAGCGACAAGGAGCCAAGTCAGACTTCTATCTACGTGTGCTCCATCACAACAGAATCTAACTTCCCCCTTCCCTCCTTTCATGAGATCTCGCGGGTTCTTGGAAATGGTCTAGATGTTGCTGTCTACCAAGTGGAATAAGAAACAACAACAACAACAACAGGAATAAATGTGTTTCACAATGAATTTCTGGATTTAATTTAATTTATTTATTTCGATGAGGTAAAACTTTACACCCTTGTCTATAATAAATTAGAAAAAATATTTAATAAAATATTCTTCTACAATTTAATGTACTCTTTTAAAAACGTTTTAAACCCACTGTCTTGAAATGGAAGTTTTCTTCAGAAAAAGTATTTCAAAATATTTAATCAGTTTCTATGGGACTGAATAAAAGTTGCTATCATAAACACACATCAGAAATATCAAAACATCTCTAGCAGGCAGCAGACGAAATTCACATCACTTTCAGGAATGTATCGACAACTTATAAACATATTTTTATCTCTTAAAACACGACATATTCCCATTCCGAATTTTCTCGCAGAAAAGAACGTTTTTCGATCCTTCCACCAACAAGAAATCCTTCCGCCACTTCTTCCGAAAGAGAGAACCAATCCAAACAGACCGACCCCTTCTCCTCCCCGAAGGAGCTACGGGAGGGGGTGTATTAGCCGAGAGAAATCTCGTCTGAAAGGGGACTTTAGAAATCGAAGGAGATTCCTTTTCACAGAACAAATCCCCGAGAACCTTTAGTCTAGCAGACGATGAGAAAGCAAAGACGGGGCAGAATTTTATGTGGGCATAAAAACGAAAAACAAAAATAGATATATATATATATCCATTTTCGATAGCGATTGCTTCAGCATAAGCCACTGGTGGAAGCAAAACGATGGAAACGTTTCCCTAATCTTTTAACAGTGGGGGAGCGGTTTTCATTAGGATTTCCCCTGCTCTGAAAAAGGTATCGATTTTGCACCGCCCAAAAAATAAAAAAGAAGGTGAAAAAAAAAAAAGGGTTCAGAACTAGGATTTAACACTGTTTGTGGCTTAACAAATTCACTCAACGCATTAATTCTTTCTTTCTTTTATTTTCTTTAGGACATGTAAACATGTCGTTTAAAAAAAAAAAAAATGCAAAACTTATTTATAAAAAAATTTATCAATTTATTTATCTTATTTAAGAGGAAAGTGAATTTCTAAAAACTTTCAGGTACGAAGTATGAACATAAATGAGGTGCACCAAAGAAATTAAAATATTTTCTTATTGCTATTAATATCGCAAGAAATTTAACAATATTTTATTACTATTGTGAAAGGGGAAAATAGGATTAATTATGATGTGTCCAAGTTATATAACAATTATATTTTGTATAAGTTCATGGGCGAACATAAAAGTTAATTAAAAAATGAAAAGAAAGGCGTAACATTCAACCTCACAAGGACAGTTCTTGGCAGTTGTTGAGGAAGTTCACTCAATATAAAGAGGGCGCTAGTAATGTGTCGCAGTAGATGTTGACGGGGGGCCGAGTGGCTAGCGCTGGCAGAATCACAGGTTCGGATTCGGGTTCGAGTCCCGGTGGTGTCATAGATGTTTGTAGTGGTTCGAATCCACATTAAGACGTAGGTCCCGGTCTCATATGACCATAGAGCGTCACAGAGCCCAATCAGACTTCTCAATCACATCATTCCCAAACTGTAAAAAACTCAGCTCTAAACACAGTGATGTGGTGTTGTGTAGTAGAAGTAGTAGATGTTGATAGATATACGCAAAAAAATGAGAGTATTTAGAAAAAAAAAGCCAGATTTGTGGTTCAGTATAACGTACATAAGTGTACAGGAAAACTACGGCTGGAATCCGCTGTTATCACTGTTCTCAGAACTGAGGAGACTAATAGTAATGTGTATAGCGTCTTGCATTTGCAGTCCTTCTCCCTGTGAATTTTGGAGTTTCCGCCCATATAATCTCATATGAGACGTAAATGTGCAACAATTACTTCTAACAGTCCTCTTCTTATAATCCATAGCTGAACTGTTCGTGGCATACAGAAGTTGAACAGGAGGACTATCCATGTACAACAACAACACAGTTCATTCTACATATATACAGCAGATAAATGATATTCGACTTTAGTTTTCAATGTATCAATTTAAATGCTTTCTTTGTAATGTTGGAGAAAACAGATTTGTCGATATCAGTTAAAGTACATGTACAAGAAAGCACTGAGGCTAATCTAACATCAAAAACAGAAACGTAAATCTAAATGTTTGAAAAAATATTACGTTATTTATTTTTATATGATCCCAAATTTATAAATAAGAAAAAGAAGACAGAAAAAAAAAAAACATATCCGAAAAGATAAATTTTCAGAATGGTTACATGAAATTTTTGGAATTATCAGACATTTCGGAATACACTACACCATGGTATAAAATACTACTATGAAAATATTATTAAACTAGAAGAAGTAAAAATTTACTTCAAAGAAAATGGGATAAACAAAATTTAGATAACCCAATAAATAAATTTTCTGATGTATAAAATTTTTAAAAACTTAAAATAATCCCTTTCTTGGTTGATTGCTGTAAAAAAAAAAAAAAAAGAAAGAACAGAATGTCATTCCTTTCAAAAGGTAATTACAGAGCATATTTTTACCGATTCGTCAAAAGAAGAGTAATTTTATAGTTCAGCGGGAAAGATTTATTGTTCAGCGATATTAATTTTTCACGAGAAAAAAAAAAAAAAAAAAAAACTCAAAAGCCTTTTGATGCACCCAATATATTTTTATTTACAAATAAAGCATAAAATTAACTATATATATATTCTTTTATAACAACGACTTGTTATAAAAAAGAGATTAAAAATCAAGTAGAAGTAAAATTTATCATTGTCAAAATAATGCTTTAAAAATAACTTTGCGTCACCAATTTTTTTAGATACAGTTTGTCTTTTTTTCACGGTATTTCTAATAACTTCAAAGCATTACAAAAAAAGACTTTCTTACATAATATAATAGGGGAAAAAATAATAAACCACAAGATCAATGGAATTAAATTTATTTATTAATTATAAAGAAACATAATTTATCAAATAGTATTTTAAAAAAATAAACAGAAATCAATTTTCTTTGAAAAATCTAAGATATTTTCGTAAATTTTTTGTGATATTCTGCTTTTATTTTCTAGAATTTTTATTTTTACAACTTAATTTGAAACTTAACTTTGAATATGGAATTGATATACCCAATTATTTATTTTCAAAATTTTTAAATATGGCGATGTTTTTATTGTTAGTGCTAATCGAATTACTTGATATATCCCAAGCTCATTTGAAAAGAAGCGATATGATAAAGATAAATGAGAGAATTATTATAATATTACAATATTAAAGAATGGATTTGTTTTTACTAATATTTTAAAATAAAATAAAAACTTCAGCATAAATTAAAAAGTTGATTTCAATTAAAATTTTCAAGCAATCACATTTTAAGTTTTTACCCTCAAAAAGTGTACATTGAAGACTTAAAGTAATTAATGTAAAGCATATGTTACAGTGAAATATTTAGCTCCTCCACCCCAAAAACTTTAGCTACTACTTTTAAACCCTTTATACTGATCATTGAAGAAAATTGAAAATACTATTGGACAAAGTGTTTGGATCTTTACAAATCGCAAATAAATAAATAAATAAATAATAAAAATAAAAAAAACCATCCAAGACCACTCATTCAATTGTGGGAATTAAAATTTAAAAATCAGGGGGAAAGGGGTGGGCTATGGTCTTAAGAAAAAGCTATAAAAAGCTATAAAAAATGAATTAAGTCCAAATTTGAAAGTTCCAGGTTGAAAAGTGAATTTGTAAAAAGGACAAACAGATTTTCAAATTTAGATGATAAATGCACTTAAGTCATACAGTAAATTCGTAGCAGATTCAACGTTAACGCAGATATGGTGAGCATTTTATAGAGCATTCACAAAAGGAAACTGGAAGAATGCTTTCAAGAAGGTCTTTAGCATTTGCAAACATGCATATTTGTGTTACATGCATTTGAAAACCAGAAACAGCGAATCATGTAGTAGTTTATTATAACAACGAATGTTCGCAAAAATTTAAAATTTTGGTTTCGCGTATGTAATTTTTTAGAATAATTATAAAAATTATAATAAATATTATATTTTTTGTTGTTTCTTATTCCACTAGGTCGAAAGCAACATCTAGACCAACCCGTGTGTTCTTAAGGGGAAGGAGGAAAGGGGAGGCAACTTCTGTTGTGATGAAGCACCCGTATGTAAAAGTCTGACTTGGCTCAGTGTCGGAGGGCAGTGCCTTCCGGGAGGAATTTTTAGAGAGAACTCCCCCGCATTTGCGTATCGTATGGGAGAAAACGCGAAAACTCCTGCCAGATAGTTCGACCAACGAGGCAAGATGCCAAGCATCACAAATACCATCGAGCCTCCTCGTTTTTTGAAACAGTGTCTACAGCAAAAACCGTCAGCATATTGAACCTCAGCGCTAATGCTCACCAGCATCGTAGGTTTCCACTGAGCCACGAATAGAGCTTATTACATATCTTGATGTCTATAATCGTTATTCAACAGAAAATGATGGATTTAATTAGAGATTTCAATAAAATCATGTTTTATGTATTTATTATCTTCAATTAAAATAATATTTATTATATTTAATTTTGTCACTTTCCAGAAATCAACACAAAAATATTATTATTATAAAAATAAAAAAAAAAAAAAATCCACAACATTAAAAAGCTTTATGCACACGAAAAATAAAACACAGTCCAATCAATAAAAACGCGTCGAGGTAATAAAAAGTCCATACGCTTTCAACGAAACAGTTCGATATTAAATGGAGGGGAAAATAGAAGAAGAAAAAAAAAAAGTCAAACTAGTGAAAGATATTAATGTTGAAACGTTTCATTTGTCAAATGTGAAAAGAAGATTTGTAGAAAAGAGTGTCTAAATCCCGGAAATGAACAATAGCAAAGTTTACTAAGTCACTGGCAGACTTACACTGAAATTGAATTTTTCATTTCATCACATAGAGGTGATTCTATATAAACAGAACATACGAGTCGAAAAACAAGATCTTTAAATCGGCCAGGCGACAAGTAACAAATCAGTATTTAGTATAACCAGACAGTAGCGTGTTTTTCCATATAAAAAAGAAAAATATATATATATATATAGTCAGAATGAATTCTTCTTGATGTTTTAAATTGAAAAAATCTTTTCACACTTTTTCCGAAAATGTGATTTCAGTTTGTATTTATATAATGACTATATTTTCAGTGGTAGCTTTTAGTTTCTTAGAAAATTTGAAGTTTATGTAGCCAGATATTGATCTTACATTTACAAATTTGTTGAAAAATAATATAAGAAATGAAGATAATAGCAAATTAAATATCGCTCTTCGGAAGACATTTTATGAAATATTGTGTTTGAAAAAGTGTATTTAATTAGCTGTAGAAAAAAATTTAAAAATAGTATCCTCCCAAAATTATTAACACTTATAATTGATTTTATTTTAATATTTAAATAAGCTTAAAAATCTGCACAGCGTCGTAAGAAAAGACTTTAAGAATAGAATAGACACACCAAAACAAGACATTTCAACTACTTAAAATTATTAGTTTCTACATGTGACTGAGTTTCTACATTGTCTAAATTTTTAAAACCTTTCATCAGATTCTTAACAATATATGCCATACATGACATCTGAATCTATTTTGTAACAATGATAATTATAATTCTTCGCCTCTTATAATAATATTGTGCTAAATGAGATGTAAACAGACTTTTCTTTTGTTACTCCAGGGTGATTATAAAATCACTTTCTCGATATGAGTCGCTAGCTATCAATACCATCCATTGAAAATAAATAAAATTTTGGCTTAAGGCATTTTGAGACATGCGCTCAAGAATCACAAGAAAACAACAGTTAAGCAGCTACGGTTATAGTCTAAAATTTCAAATGGCGAAACCTTTTTTTATTGGAAAGTGATCTTTATAGTGAAAAACCATAAATAGTGTTGGAACGGTCCTCTAGCATGAAAATTACCGGCACTAGGCAGACTAAGAAGAAAAGTGAAAACAACCAATTATTAAAGAGAAGAAACAACAGAAAGAAAGCAAAGCATTTAAATGTATTTCACAAATTTTTCACGTGATTATAATCACCTTGTCTTTGCAATAACCTGCCTTTAGTCTTCAATATATATATGACTGTGCAAAAAATATGACTGGTGATATATATATTAGTGAGTGGATTGATTTTTGAAATTGTTTAAAAATATCTCTTGAACTACTCTGTATATATTAGACCGTTCAAAATATTATGATCAAATGCTTTATTTGAGTCATAATACTCTTATTTTTCTAACTCTTTTTTTTTTTTTTTTTTTTTTTGGTTTATTTGTTCCACTAACTACTTTTGATATCAAAAAGAAAGTCACAGACTCATCTTAGTCAATAAGCTGAAAGTCACAAACTCCTGTCTTCTAATAAGATGACCACGCACACATTTTTGCCAATATGATAAACTCACGAACAACTTTTTACTGATAAAGATGAAAGTAAAAGATCTCTTTTGAAAATAAATGAACATCAGACACTTCTTTTTGCAAATTCAAAACAGAAGGTTTTATACGCCTCTCTCCAGTAACATGAGATAATGGATTCTCTTCTCAGAATATTTCAAATGCATAACATAAAATCAAAGTAAATAAGTTGTATTACAAATAATATGATATTATATTAATATAAGAGATTTTTTTCTAAGCATGTAATGTAATACGTACATTATAAAGTGCCATCTACGTTATTTTTGCATATCGTTACAATGACACTAATGGTAAATGATATATGTTTCACAGTTTATGGTTTTATTTAAAAGTGCACGTCATATCAGTAGATTTAAAGTTGAAAGTAAGTGCCATTGCAACTATAATACAAAAGCACTCTAATGTTACTTTGATATTTTCTATCAATTTAATAAAGTATTTAAAAAAAAAACATTGTATAGAAGATTATCGTGAACAATTCGACATTTGCGAATATGCTTATCAAAAGTTTTTTTATATGAATTCACACTAAAACTATCTCGGTAAAAGTTCAGTCAAATATCAGCAAATAGAAAGCAAACTTTATGAAATCTGGTACAAAGATTCTTCTTTTTTTTTCCTTCTTCCTGCACTTGAAAAGAACAAAATCCGACTTTATTAAAAGAGAAATTACAATTTCGCCTTCAGAAATTACTGTCGGGTTTTTCTTTCCCACCTAATACCCAGAGCTTAAACGGAAAAGAAGAAAAAAAAAAAGAATCGGGAAGTTCAAAGTCTTCTAATACAAAGAAGGTTATGAGGGAATGGTAATAAAAAAAACAGCACGTGTTACCAACTTTGAACATTTTAGTGCAAAATTTTAGAGGAGAAGATAAAAAGGAATATCAAATAAGGGTATTTTATGATTCGAATCTCCTTTTCGAAAACTGAAGTTGTTCTTAAGTTAGACCAAAATCTTTACACCCATCGTTATAGGATCTGTGTTGGAATGCAAAGGAAGTGAACGCTATAACCGGCGCAACTTTAGTGTTTACTTGATAATTCGAAATTCTGATAGATTTGAAAGATAAAAGTTTTACAAAATTTACACAGAGAATTGTTCTTCGTATATGTTTTAAATTAATTTCTGTTTATCTTACTAAAAACAAAAATCTGTAACATTTTTTTCTTTTT
The DNA here is from genome assembly GCA_021605095.1 of Caerostris extrusa. Taxonomy (NCBI): domain Eukaryota; kingdom Metazoa; phylum Arthropoda; class Arachnida; order Araneae; family Araneidae; genus Caerostris; species Caerostris extrusa. Next base: position 172,664 of record BPLR01020687.1, on the reverse strand, counting down.
TAATAAAAAAAATAATAATAAAATAAAAAAAAATAAAAAAAAAATATAAAAACCTCTAAATATATAAAAAGCACGGTATAATGAGTTGTGGTATAGAGATGAATTATATTGTTGCGACTAATCCTCAGTCCCCCCATCCATGAGTAATCTACTCATCGATGGAGGAAATGAGGGTAGCTTCCGTTGTAATGGAGCACCCATAGCTAGAAATAGGGCTTGGCTGCGAGTCGCTGAAGAAGGAGGGCAGTGCCTTCTGTGAAGACTTTTTAGGGGGAACTACCCCCCCGCATTTGGGTATCGTATGGGAGAAAACTTATAAATCTCCCACTAGGCAGTCCTACAAGCTGAGGCAAGATACTGAACCTCACAAACATCGAGTCTCCCCTCATTTTCTGAAATAATGTCTATAAAATGTCGCCAGCGGATTGAACCTCAACCTTAATGCTCACCAGCGGCGTACGTTACCGTTACCTCCGAGTTGGGAGCAGATGAATTAAAAATCTAAATAAAAGTAAATAACCTTATAATATAAATAGAAATGTAATTTTCTTACTAAATAATTTCGACTTCAAAGAAAAATTAAACACATGAGGCTCATCCGAAGACCATTATTATATCCGCATTATAAAATAGTCGCATTGTTTTGAAAATGAAACAATAAAAAGACAAATGAAAAATTAAATTAGAAAAAAAATTAAATACATTACAATGTATATTATTTATATTTTAGTAGATGGTATTTCATTATCATAGATTTTGTATTCAAAAACATATTCGTTTTTATTCGTATTATTATTAAAATACCGTAATGTACAAACACAAATTCATGATTAACGAATTTTACCATATATATGCTGTTTTTAATTAAGGTTGTTGAATACGAGACGGTTGCATCGCATCCTGTATTAAATCAGATTATAAAATATATAATACATTAAGCCCCGTCGTGTGGTAACGTCTTTAAAAAAGAAATATCGATATGGAAAGATATTAAGTCAAAATAACAATGTAAAATGAGTTATGCTTTTTTTGTCTAAATGCATTAGTTTATTTATTATTTTGTTTAATTTAATTATTGTTTATTAATTGTATTTCATTTAAACACGTATACTGGTGTATGCAAAAAAAACTTATTGGTTAAAAGGAGAAACGGATGAATCCATTACATGTTAGCTCTTAATCAGACATGACAACACAAAGTAATTTAAAGGAAAAAAGTTTGATAAATATTTTAGAATTATTTTTATCTAATTTTTATTTTGATGTGTAATTTAAAATTTTGATTATTAACAAATAAAATTATTTTTATTTTAATTAAAAAAGTTCTCCGAAGTTACTTCACCTCCCTATTACACCGTTCTGTCTGAATCTGTCCAATGTTCAACACGATAACGAGTCGGACTATGCATATAATGCTTTTTTTTAATTAACTAGTACAAACAAAAAACTTTTAAATGTAAATTTGATGAGTTATTTTTGAAAGCGACATTCACGTTATAACTGAAACTGTAGTACAACGGCTCGACCTGTATTTTAATAAGCACCACAAAAGCGCGCTTAAGTTTAACTACTTAAAATATGAAGAATTATTATATGAAATAAGATGAATATGATCAACCCATTCGTGGACGAATTTTTTTTATAGTGATAAAAAATGATAGTTTTTGTTTATTACGATTTAATAATTTTATATTGATAGAAATTCAAAAAAGGGTCTGACGGCAGAGTGACTAGAGCTCGATGCCTCACATTTCGGGTTCAAGTCCCGGCGGTGCCATAGATGTTTGTAGTGGTTCAGAATCCAAATTTAAACCGTAGGTCTCGGTCTAATAAGAGCGTTGGGCGTAAGGCTGACAACCCTATCCATTAAAAAGAAAACATCTCCTGTCTCGAAATCTGCCAGTGGCTGACGGCCGTGAGTCACCATGTGACTGTTGCGTCATTGAAAGAGAAATTTTTAAAAGTAAATGATAATAATAATAGAAAATCCAATATAAATGCACAAAAATCATAACGTCCGCATTACAAGCCACTGAGCGTTGATAATAATTTATATGTGAAATGATTTCATACATACCGGGCATAAATTATTCAATATTATTTCAGGTATTTTAATAAAACTAAAAATATTTAATATATGCGGTTTTATTTTTTATCAAATATTAATGATTTGTTCAAATAATAGAACTGTCAAAATATTATTTTATGCTATTTTAATATTAATTGTACGCGGTAAACATCGTTATCAATGCAGCTAAAGAGAAATAATTTTTTAGAAAGATTTTAAATAATTTATAATGAAATTTTTGTTCTTTTCATTAATAATAATTATTATAATTATAAAAAAAAACTAAATGTTAGTCAAAACATTTCTTGGTCAAGGAAGTCCAGAAATAAAAATTTAAAGAAAGTTGTTTTGAGTATAAATATAAAAACGATTCCATAGTTTTCATTTCCAGCAGGATGTAAAGAAATGATATTAAAATATATCTGCAAATGGCCAAAGAAATATTGGCCAGCCATAACAATAAAAAGAGTGAAAGCAACTTTTTTAAATAAAATTAATTTGGGAATTAATTTATTATGACAGTAGAGAAACAGAAAAACTGAAAACAACTTTCCCTCTTTAAAATCGATTCTCGGTTTCAAAATTGAACAAAAAAATCCTAATCATTAATTTATAACACCATTTTATCAAGCATTTTAATGAAAAGAAATAAATAAACGTTGCAGTGGAATATTTAAATAAGGTGAAAATAAGCAAGTGAAGCATAATCAAATCTGATTAAGAAATAGCATTATAAGACTCGCTTAAAAACAAGAACACAAAAAAAAAAATCATTTAAAAATACTTTTTCCTCTAAATATTAAGATTTAGTATTGTTTTAAAAATTCTGTTTATATACAAGATATTTTTTACTGTACTTTGAAAAAATATTTAGAAATTCAATCGAACGAAATCACATAGTGATATATCATATTTTTGGTTAAAATGAATCAAATAGTAATAAAATGATCTCGGAAAATTCAGCAATAATTTTGTAAAACATTTTATCCAGTAATTGAATATTGAATTTAACAATTTATGCAGTCATTTAACATTGAATTCAATATTTTAACCAGTAATTTAATAGTTTCGGAAAAAAATACCTTTCCTTTAGAAAAATGACTGGGATGCACACGATATGAAAATTTTTATACGCAGCATCCATGTACGTTTTCAGATTGTTTTTTGTGTATAAATGTATCATTTATTTTGTTGAACATCGATCGGTGCGTTTCATGTTCTACTTACGTATACCATAAACAGCTCTCTGACGTATGAAGGATAGGCCTTCCGGAAGGACTTTTTAGGGGTAACTGCTACGCATTTGTGTGTTGTAAGGAGAAATCCTGAAAACTCCCACCAGTCAGCCTGAATAGTGATGAGAGATTCTTAATACAATCTATCAAAATCTTCATTGAATCTCCTTGTTTCTGAAAACAACAACTGGAGTTTTTCTTTTATTCCCCTAATGATATATTGGAGTCTAGAATTTTACAAGTAAAACAAATCAAGCATAAAAATATTTTTCACGTTATTTTAATTGAAATCTTTTGAATTAAAAAGATATAATAGTAATAAATGTCCGTTAGTTGCTATTATGTTAAAAGTTCAAAATTGGTATGATGGTAAAATTATGATATAAAATTTCTAAAATTAAATAGTTGAATACAATATCAACAAATGGGTTTTCTTTATAGTAAGTAGACTAGAATACGCGATTTAATAATTTGATTCGACGTCGCGTTAATAATTTTCACGATAATTTCAAGGTAAAACAAAGATGAATACACAAAAGTATTCCGTCCTCAAATAGGCTTTCAACAATACCACAAAGATTGTAATTAAATACATTAAACAAAAAAAAAATGAAAAAAAATTTATTTAAAATAAATGAAGGGCATTTTAAATATCAATGTTTCCATTATAATTAGTTAAATAGGCAAGCAATAAACGAATAAAGATGTTAACAAAAAAAAAAAAAAAAAAAAAAAAAAAAAGACAGATGCTGAAATGTCTATAAAATTAATTGCAAATAAAAGCTTTTATTTTAATCTTTTCGATTTAAAAACTGCCACTCATTTACTTATAATTATTTTTAATCTTTAAAAAACAAGAAAATATTATTACCAGATTCCAATTTTTTTTTTTTAAATAAAGTAACGAATAAAAATAACTGAAGCATTGATTTCTCGCATTTTAATTGTATTGTAATGGTTAGTAACATTGAAAGAATGGCTGAAAGTTAAAGATTTTCTTTTATCGTAATGTTGCGGAACTAGTTAACCCATTTTCAAACATTATGTTAATTTATCCCAAGTAAAAAAATACACTCATGTCCATAAATTAAAAGATAATTCAGAATCACACAGAAATTGAACTCCAAAATAAAAATTTCACCTCTAGAATTATCACACACATCTTGAAGAAGAATATGCAAATTACAGGAAACCTCCAGATGGCGCGCATAGTACGTCACAATGACGAGTGTAAGAGAGGGAATGTGTGGGATATGCTTGGCCGACGAATTGTAGCCCGTCAAGCCGAATTGTAGCCACCTGTCAACCTGAACTTCGGAGGGCATTGCTTGATGAGTGGTGTAATATTCCCCAAGATCAGATTGATAATTTGATACTCAGCATGCCTAGGCGTTGTAAGGCCTGTATTGCATCGTACGGGAGACATACTCCATATTAACCATCATACTAACAACGTTATACTGTTTTTGTAAATAGGTTCTTTTTTGAAATTTGCTCCAGGGAGTAAAAATCGCAATTTTTATTAATTATGTCAAACATATAGCATCTTTTTTGCTCTTTACCTTTTTTGTTTAATAAATAGACTTTACAAATAAGTCAAATTTGTTTTGCTTCTGTCTCTTTCTTTGCCTGAACTTCATTATCCTTAATTTATGGACATGAGTGTATTTTATTTGAGCAGACTTTTACCAGAGACATCCATTTCAGTTTTTAAAAAAAACTGAATAATAATAAAAAAACATTCATGCATTTTTAAAACAATCAAGAATTGTAGAGAATAATATGAAACAAAAATTTTATAATTTCCGTCAGAAAAAAAGTAGTATGGATTTCAATTGTCTAAGGAATTTGTTTCATTAATTTATTGCGGATTAAAGTCAAATTCGTACCTAACTAACATCTCATTCTTTTAGAAATAATCAAACTATTTGACGGTCTTAAGCATAACTGAAAATGACAATGTTAAAAAATAATAATGCTCCTAATTCACTCTTTGACCGTTCTCCTTTGATTTGTATGCTGATGTGTTGTATTGTTGTTTTGCATATATTTATTTATATCATCATCATCATCAGTGGCGGAACAGCCCCATGGTGGGCCAATGCCGTCTGCCTGCTGGCAGATTTCGAGACAGGAGATGTTTTCTTTTTACGAGATAGGATTGTCAGCACTACGCCCAACTCTCTACAGTCATATTAGACCGGGACGTACGGTTTAAAGAGGATATTTATTTATATAATTATTTGAGAGAGGCAGTTTTAAAAAGTAATAAACAAGCTTTAAATATTTTTGATGTTAGTTATACTACCGCAAAAAAAAAAAAAAAAAAAAAAAAAAAAATATGTGTATAACACACTTATATAATAAATAGAATATTTTTACAAATATTTCACTAAATGAAATACGACATTCACTAAAAAGTTTATAGTTCTTTGATAAAATAAACATCATACACAATTAATTTGAATAAATTAAGTGAAAAGTTTCTTACATGAGGCATTGCCTCTTATTTTTTAAAGTGAAGATTTACTAGGGCTTTGAATACTTAAAAATTCTAAACAACTTTCTGATACATCTCAGGGGAACAATTTGGGTTCAGCTTAGTTTCTTATCCTATTCATTATTCTAAGAATTATTAAGCACAAGAAACAAGGCACTTTATTTTCATTTATAATATCATAATTTTTAGAACACTGCTAATTGAAAAATAAGGAAAAAAAGACGACTCGTCTTTTTACGAAGAATAATAAAGAAGATCTGTAATTATGATACATCTGTACGGAAAAAAACATATTTTCAAATCAAAATTTATGAAAGACAAATGCACTTCTTTAAATCTTAATTATCTTTATGATTATTTGTTTAGATTTATATTTTAATATGTATGTTTTGAAAAGAATTAATGCACAGGTAATAGCCATTGCACAATAAGCAAGAGAACGATAAAAGAATAAAATACAAATTAAATCCATTAACAAGAATCTTTTTTGTAAAACATAACTTCATATAAATTATATAAAAATAAAACTTTTTGGAAATAAACATTAATTATTTACTTTTAACATAAATGCTTTATTTAAAATCGAATGCTAACGCTTATAGAACTATATTGTGTATATAATTTATTGAAAACTTCACAATTTACTGAAATGGTCTTATAAATTAATGGTTAAATATATTTAACCCATTTAATTATATTTGGCTATACATGGTTAATACATGGTTAATCATAGAATCTAATTAACCATGGTATTAAAGATTTATATAATCAAGATTCACAACTAAAGGCAATGTGCAAATAAATGAACAACCTAATGATATAAATTACGCATTAAGGGAGAGAAGCACAACTTTCATTTGCGGTGCAATTTAATCTGACATGTCCGGGACCATTGCCGTGTAGGATTGGCGATTCTACCGATTATCGAACGTCAATATAGCTTTAACATCCGACAGCGGCGATATGCTCAGCTAGCATGCAGAAATTAGGCTCAAATTCGCTGGAGGCATGGCTGTAGTCACTGCTTTCAGAAACAAGGAGACTCGATGGCGATTGTGATATGTGTAAAAACTATATCGCACCTATAGTCAAACTGCCTGGGACTGGGAGTTTTAAGGATTTTCTTTCATACAACAAGCAATTTTGGGGCATTACCCCTAGCTGCCCTCCACTCATCACTCGTTGTTGGGCTATTCGTGTGATGCATAAGTGGCACATCAGGCTCAGACGTTACACAAAAATTTATATATACAAATATCTTTAATGGAAATACTAAAGTAAATTACTCTTAATAAAAATATAAAGGACTAAACATTTATTACAGGTATATATTTTTCTTAACTTTTTGTAGACAATATAAATATATGCTATATTTTGTAGACAATATAAATATATGCTTTTGTAGACAAATAATGTATTTCGTCATTTTAGTAACTATGAAAATCAAAATTCTTACAATAAACGTCAATTTAATAATATTCTGTATTGATAAAAAAATTGCATAAAAAAATTAATAGAGTAAAGTGAAAATCAAAACAAGTTGTGACATGCTACTCTATGGCAAAGAAAAATACGCATGTGCTTAAAAGTATCCGATATCGCGTTGTTTCCGTGATCCGGATCCCTACATCTAAGAGGGGTTTAAAATTTTAATTTTTAGGTTTAAATTTGCGTATACGAACTATACGCAAAATTATGAGTTCTACGCTGTAGTGAAACGAAAACTGATAAATACGATAAATAACGGACGAAATGCGGGCGACATTGTGTCGCGACTGGCGGTTAAGATCAACAAACATATGTATCAACATGAAAAAACCCCGAATCAAATGGCTCGATCGGTGCCGGATTATAGAAAATGCCGAGCCATCGAATGTCAGATTAAAGAGCATTTGATATTAATTTATGCACAGTCGGCAGAAAGTGGACAAACACTACAATGTATTGCATTTGACGCTTTTCGAAATTGCGCCGAAGAACTCCATTTTTACGGAATTTTCTATGCTTTCTGTAACACACTAACACTTTGTACAGCAAATGTCGATATCAAATAGCATTCGTGACACGATGGGCTGTTCTTTCCTAGGAGGGCTCACACCGAACCCATTACTTATCGGTCTGACACGGTGTGATTTACTGTTTCTCGGCGATGCTTCCACCTCGAAGACGAACCACGCCAAACAAAAGAACAAAGCAATTTAACATTTTTAAGAGACCTTTCAGCACTTAAAAACACTCCGAAACGAGCCAAAGAGTTTTCACGGAGACTCTGTGTGAAAGGGCAAAAACAAAACCCTGGAGAAGATGGCTGGGAAGGCAGAACAAAGGAAGGGCACAACTGGAAACACGCTGTAACAGCATCATTACGGCGACGAGAGAAGAGGAAAAAAGATGACAATTTTCAGAGAAATGAGTTTTCTGGGCACATTTATCACGGCCCTGTCAACCCACCCGGTGGAGAAAGAAAAGTGGACTTTTAACACGCATTTCATCCTCGGACGGACAACGGATGGAAAAAAGCATTATGAACTGTTGTACTATTATTTTCTTTTTAATAATTCCATAAGGAATTGTGTATCATTCCGTAGCAGACACTTCGAAAGAGTTTCAGTTTTTCCATTAAGTCAGATAATCATACGAATGGGTGTGTCTCCAAGACAATCAAAGGATGCAGTCCTTAGACAGCGGAATGCAAGAATCAAATTGGCCATGTACGAGATAGTGACAATAAATGGTGATCATGCTACATTAAACCAAATGATTGTAGTTAAGACCAATGACAGAACAATAAAAGCAAATAATTGCGTGCTTGGTTGAATATACAGTACATAAAACTTGTTTTAGCTTTTGTCTAATAAAAATAAATAAAATACAGCCTCATAATATAGCTCACTTTGATATATTTAGTTGAGGAAAACTTCAAATATTGTAAATTAGAATTTTAAAAAAATTTCAGAATAAAAATTAATAAAATCGTAATTTATCATTTCATATGTTCACAACAAATCTTACTTAAATTATATCAATTTAAAATTCCCACTTATTATCTATCATTACACTACACATAAATTATAGAAAATAAAATAATAAGAGAATGAATTACGATACACATGAATTTCGTAATTTAAAATACATAAAACAACCATACTATTAAGTGAAATGGCCTTAAAGTGCCATGGTTAAGTAGAATTTATACAAATAGTAAGACTATACAAATCAAGATACACAACTAACGATAATATGCTTCTAATTACTTAAAAATGTAATTAATATTTTTCATTTGTACGAAACTAATTCCAGTTTAATCCACATCTTCAGAGATAAAAAAATATTTCGCCAAAAAAATGTTGCATGAAATGACCACACAACAAATATCCCAGATATCGGCAAGCTTGCAATTTTCTATATTCTATTCCGTGTTTTAATTTCAGCAAACACATGTCCCACATTACAACTTAAAACAAGAGGTTGAATTGTAAATTAGAAAGTAATGCATAATATATGCTATGCTTGGTATATTATTCATTACTTTCTAACAGGACTACCCGGTCTAACAGGATCGTAGATCGTTTTAACATTTAAATGTTTACATTCTTTTTTTTTTTACTGCGCACGATCCACGTTGTGCTTTAGCATCGGCATTTAGAAGTTCGATGTTTATTTTAAAATCTAATCTCCTTTCCAAAGTACAAGAACATCCGAATCCTTCTGTCTGCTTACAAGTGGGCCAACAATCATTTAAATTAAATTGCCCAGAACCATGGAGCTCTCTCTTTGCCCTGAAACGATCACGGACTGAATCGAGACTTTGTTTGCGATGAAGTGCGCGAGTGTTTGCAACGCCTGCGGGGCTCCCAGTAAAGAGGATCCGTTTAGGGGAAACGCAATTTGTTTGCCCCATCATTAATTTAGCATTTAAAGTGAAATTTTAATGACTCAGCATGCGGATTCCCACCGTTAAACGCTGGCGCTGCATTGTGTTATCGAGCGTTTCTGCAGAATTCAACCTTTTCCAGGGTAAACACTTCTGTGAAAGAGATTGTAATCTGACTCTGACCCCACAAGCACTGCGAAAGATGGAATTAAATCCCAACTTAATTTCATTGAAATGTCTACGATAGAAGGGTCTTTATTATTTTATGATCGTGGATCTAAAGCTATAATTATTAATATTAATATTAAAAAAGAAGTCTTAGTTAACACAAAACTCCAATTTTCGACACGTACGCAGGGGAGGGCGGGGAATCGTAGAAACCACAAAATTTCTCTTACTGTGTCATTTTTGTTGGTAGTATGATTGATCTTGATATTCTGTCAAAGAATTCTAAGACTTACTTTCAACGTCCTAAAATAAAAGAATTTTAAATGTGGTTTTCAAATGTTAGGAACTTTGATATAGATTGAGATGTACATAGTCAAATCTGATTTGAGCTGAAGTGAGGAGTTGAGGTCGAGCATTTTTAAAGGAATTGAAAAATTAAGGAATCGTATAAAAATAGGATTGCAGACTCTTTAACAAATTACAAGAATTAATATTAAAAATAAATGTTAAGAAGACAATTCAATAGTTCATTAAATAATACAATCATTAACAAAGATAATGACTGCTTTAACAGCAAACCATGAAAGTCTTGAGAGACTTTTCTCAGCACTGAAATTTGTGAAAAGCGATCTTAAATCTACAATAAATATATATAATATCTTAGAAGAATAGATCTCAGGTCTTATAGAAGCTATTTAAGAACAAAATAAGATATGGTCCACACAATTAAAAGCATAGCATTTTTGTGATTAAAATGTAAAATTTTCTTCAAGTGTCCTAAGTTATTCTATGATACTTTGGTAACTGTTATTTTTTACAATTATATATATGTATATATATATTTTTTGCAATAATTGAAAAGATAATATACTGTAAATTTACTTTATAATATCTTTTCAATTAGTGCAAATACTACTCCGTTTAACTTTTAAAATATACTATGTTAATGAAAAAAATTTTTACAGGTACACGAATTCAATAAAAGTTATTCAATTTATTTCATAAATTTTCTAAGCCAATTAGTTAAGATGATAATTTATAAAATTGCGGTTATGAATCAGGAATTTTTTTTCTTTTGATTTGAGATCACCTCCCCACTCCTAGATCTCGCAAATACCTCCTTCACCTCAGCCCCCCTCCTCCTCCTCCTCCGGGCTAGCGAAGTAAAAGAAACAAAAAAAATGAGACGTCTGCATTGGGATTAAAACATTCTGGACAGCATACACCTGTATGAAAACATTTTCCTCGTTTGAACAACGGGCTCTGTAGGGTCGTGTAGCAGCGGAGTCTAATAATAGCCGTGTAACAAGAGGACATATGCAGAAAAAGTTTGACAAGCAAAGAATGTGAGACTTTCGCGGTTGCTCCCACAAAGAGCGAAATAGAAAAAATTCTGATTTGTATTTAAATACATAGAATATTTTAAAATTCGATATCAAATTAAGTATTAGAATTGGAAAAATCCCATCATCCCATGCAATCCCACCATAATTGATCATTTTATATCAATATAATTAACGCAATTTAGTTCAATCTAATATACACTCTAAAATTCACCACACAAAAACAACTAAAATAAAACAAAACACATTAAAAGCGAAAATAAATAAATAAAGTAATAACAGTTATCAAACAGGGCTTTTAATATTTCAAAGAATACACCTCTATGAGAAATCTCTTCCAAAGCACCTAGTTGATCGTAGCGAAGACTTGCTCCGTGTTAAAACTCATTAACTTTTCAAATCAATTTCTTACACTTTCAATATTAGTATCCCGAAAACTACATCTCGGAAAGAAAAAGAAAAAAAGGGTGGGTGATGTATAATTAGAGAGCAAAACGTGTCATTCACATTTCATTTGGGACACAAGTGGAAGAAGACAAAAATGTAAAGAAGAAAAAAAAAATTTGGAGAGAGAATCCTCGTAATCTCCGCAGGAAAAGATTGTTTAGAGGAAGGTGTAATGAAAAATCAATGTCGGAAAACTAATCAAGAGAAAACATTCCGTCAGGCCGACAGCTGTTCCGACGGCACTTAATGAATTGCTTCTCCATTTCTTCCACTCACTTCACTTCTTTTTTTTTTCACTCTTCCCTTTCCACTTATGGCATCGATCTCCCTCCGATAGCTCTGCAATTACAATGAGCCTTCTCTAAATCTCTGTCTCTCCCTGCTTAAAATGAAAAGGAGACCTCTCGTTAAGTTGCGACATCCGATTACAGTTGTTTGCTGTTGCTCAGAATGATTTGCGATTCGTAAATCTGCTTCTCTGTAAAATGAGCCGTGACAAGATGGTTTTTTTCTTTGCGATAAAATGGTGTTGCGTTTATTTCTTTCGAAGGGTTTGGGATGCATTTCAATTGAGACGAAGGATGCGTTGAAGAGGGATGATGGAATGAATGAATGGATGGAATTGATGGAATGAAATCTAGAGAATGGCCACTTGAAAAGCTGAAGGACTTGAAGGAGTAACTCGCAGATTTTCAATTTTCCTTTTCATAATTTGCAATGCTTCCTAGGAGACTAAAATGTAGCCATTTGCTGGACATCATAGATATCCATATGGCATCAGTCCAAATAAAACATTGAATGTTCCTAAGAATGCATGCATTTGCTGGGCATCGTAGATATCCGCATGTCCAGCAGCCCCAGTAAAGCTCATTGAGTATTTCTAAAAATGCATGCATTTGCTGGACATCATAGATATCCATATACTCAGCAGCCCCAGTAAATCTCATTGTATATTTATACTCCAAAGAAAATTCGAATTGTTTAATTGGTTGGCGAGATTTTATGGTACAAGTGCCAGTTTTGGTCATGCTGCGCCAAATAATGTCTAGTATCCAATGATAAAATCAGTTAATATTGTGCTGGCATAAAAGGAAATTTATAATACTTGATTTTAAAAAACGATTTTAAAACTTTAGAAAACGAGATTAAAAATTGTCAATTAAAAAATCAGTCGGAAATCCTCTCATTTTCATTGTATTCCACAACATATTCAATATCAGATGAACCCTACGAAGATACAATCACTGATTCTGATGAAGAAGATACAATTTTTTTTAATTGGTTTTTTTTTTCAATAATTCAAATTCATGAAAATAGCGGTAACATTTTTGATATCAGATTATCTTAAAGATAATATGATGTCAAAATGTTGGTTCAGATGGCGATTTTCCGAGAAAACGTCCTGTTATCTTCCAAGTTATTTTTCTTCACGTCATTTAATCTTTCATTCGCCCTCCTGTAGATAAACAATCTGGATTGGTTTTCCGGCTTGTGTATGAAGATCTTATTCAATTTGAAACCTAACAAGAGAATCCAACCGAAAATTTGCTTTTTTTTTGGCATGATAAATCTACGTCGAAAAGTATTTAAATATTTTGAAAGATATTTGGACGGTGCGAACTGCTAAATGCCTGTCCTGGCGATATGCAATACAATAAGAAAATCAGAAATATATTAAGTTAAAAACCACATTAACCTATTAGCGTATTCATGGGGAAAATAATACAGCAAATGAAAAAAAATCAGCAAATATTGAATCCTATTACGGGAGATGTATTATGTGTAATTAATCATCGTTTTACTGACAAGCTAATAAAAACAAGTTACTTAGAGGAATGCAAAAATAATTACATCGGCTTAGATTCGATTTCAATATGTAAATAAGGAGCAGTATTTTTAGAATATTTAAGTAAAGTACATGACATACTTTACCGTTTCGTTGCATCATAATATTTAAAAAAAAAATAAATGCTCTTCTTTCAATTATACAATGCTCTATTAAAACTCCTTATCTTGAAATGGATCTTTGTCAAATGAATCTCAATGAAAATTAGCGAAAATATGCTCAATTTAAAACTCATATCGTACGCATTTATTTAAAAACAATTAACTTAATTTTAATTAATACATACTTTAATTTATTGACAAATAATTTATTTTTTATAACGAAATTGTTATTTTAGACACTTAGTGCATTTATAAGAAAATTGTTGAACACACTTTTTCAATTAAATAAAAACATATGGAATAAGGTACTACTATTACTAATCTTCTTCCAGATTAGAAATTTTATTAAATCGTCTTCATAGCTCTCTTAGTGCATATTCAGACTATCCAGAATGCTAACATTACGGGGATTTGATTCCGTTCAGATAGTGCGAGTTACAATCAGTGATTTGATAAACTTTGTAGCAAAAATGTTTCTCATCGGCAACGGAATGAAGAGTCAATTTTCCAGATTTTCTGAAATAAAACACACAAATAGAGGAGTAATTACACTTGAAAATCTTTCCGAATGGTATCACTTCCCTCTTTCAGTCTTATGGATGTAGTGTTGCAAATTAATACTAAATCATCATAATCGATGAAACAGCCGCTAATTTCGTAAATGAAATAACCGCTGCTGTCGTCAGGTGTTCTTTTTGCGAAACCCGAATGGCTGCGAATGACCAAAATCAACGTGACTAGCATTGAAAATAAAAAAGTTATTAAATCAGAACTGTTTTGTTTCTGTCACCTTCGTCTTTAAATTTGAATCCAACTAACCTTAATGACAATTTTCTGAAAATTTTCATGTTCAATTTCAAGACTCACTAAAAACTAAAGGGGCCATTGGAGACAAGTTTAAAAAGTTACAAAAAAAACTTAAGTATTTCTAAAATGAATTACTATTGAATCTGACATAATTGATAAATTTCCTTATGATTTAAATAAGTTTTGACCAACTTTAGAAACTATTAATCACATATTCGTACTATTTCCCATCAACTATGAATCACATAAATTAAATTTTCTGGGCACATTTTAATAAACAAAGTGTACAATTTGTATTTTAAATTAATGTTGTTTATAATTAAACTCCGGTGTTATTCTGAATGAACGGATAATTTTCGCTGAATAAGCTAGAAATCAAGATATATACGAGTGATTGATTTCAATGTTAAAAAACAAAGTTGCTGTTTCAGAAAACTGAATGCATCTCTTTCAATAGAAGTAGATGAAGTATTCAGTAGCCTAATACTTTACAAAATGGAACTAATAAACGTATGTAGCTTCAATTAGGCGTAAAAGCAGATACCCTTTTAAAGCAGGCTATTTATATTCTAATTAAAACAGATTAAAATCAACCCCTCAGCTTTGAATTTGAAGGCGGATTCAAACTGCATTCTTAAATATATTTTTCATTGAAATTCTTGTTAATGCAGCTTTGCTTTCGAATAGCCCAAAATTAGGGATAAATTAAATAGAATTTCATAAGATTTCAAAATAAGCTGAAAGCTTTTTATTTATTTTCCTTTTTTAAAGATGAAAACCTCCAATTTGAGACTCAATGGTGGTGGGGCGATACAGGACTGCTCCAAAAAAAGGGGCAACAATTGTGACAGATTTTTTTTTCTTATGCAGCTGGAAAACACTTAGACGCTTGTCTTTATGCCTTAAGGCAAGTGTCGCACCGACATTACTTACTTAGCCTACCCAGGATGTTCGTGTAGCTTGAAGAAATGCTACGGACGCGGAGTAACAAGACCGCCGCAACGCTCTACGATCCTGTTAGACCGGGACCTACGGTTTAAAGTGGATTCCGAACCACTACAAACATCCATGGCACCGCCGGGACTCTAACCCAAAACGTGGAGCCAGAGCACTGGCCATTCGGCCATCGGGCCCCATTGTGACAGAGTTTCGAAGCTGTTTTTTTTTCCCCACTCAACATTGTATCACATCGAGGGCAAATTTTCTTGAAATTATCCATAAGGCATTACACCCCCACTTTTGGACATAAAACACTAATCAGCGCAGGTTCGTTCCGCAAGTACTAAAACCATAGCTCTTATCAGATGCCGAATGACTGCATTCAAGTGGTCTGTAATGAAGGAGTAAAGAAAAAAAATGACCGAAAAAACATCATTCCATTTCGAGAAGACATTATCCCATCTCTTTATAATTTTTGTAATAGGTAATTAGAGGAATGGATGAATAAAATAAAAAACTGGCGAGATAATTTGTGTACCATTCATTCATATATGTTCAAAAATAATTTTAGCCAGCCCCATTTCAGGAATCGGAAATAAATTCTTAATGTCGAATAAACGAGATTCTAATGATTTTGAGAAACAAGAACAGTATATAAGAACTAATCAATATAATGATAATTAATATATATGCATCATATTTTTGATTGTAAAAAAAAATTTAATCGTTTTTTGCCCCCCCTCTTAATATTAACTTTTTTTCCCCTTTTCTCATTATTAGATACTGTAAAATAGCTAATTGATAATCTCGAAAATTTGTATTTCATAAATTAGTTAATCTTTATCACTTTATTATAAAGTATATATTTTAAAGGGGTCTGATAGCCGAATGACTAGCGCTCGGTACTACAGGTTTGGGGTTCGAGTCCCGGCGGTGCCATGGATGTTTGGAATCCACTTTAAACTGTAGGTCCCGGTCTAATATGACTGTAGAGCATTGGGCGTAGGACTGACAACCCTACCCCCGTAAAAAAGCATCTCCTGTCTCGAAATCTGCTTGTAGTCAGATGGTCTTAGCTCACCATGGGGCTGTTGCGCCAATGAGGAAGGAAGGATTATTTTAAATGATAAGTACAATCTTTTTCCATTGTTTCTTCGTTTCCAGTCTGTAGAAAGTTATGAAAAGTATTAAAAACTTATTAAGAATATTTGTATCACTCGATAGTTGGATCAAAAGCTTCTAATCTTACAGGAATGAAGATTGGTTTGTCGCTCTACGGTCATATTATACACACGAGCGCTAAAATGATCGGGAACTACAGTTTAAAGTGGATTCCGAAACACTAACAAATATCCGTGGCACTGCCAAGATTCGAACTTGGGATACCAAAGAACACAGTGCTAGCCACTTGACTACCAGGCCGCTACAGGAATGAAGAAGAAAAATGTATATTAGTATTCAAAGCAACATGCCAAACAATGCAAAGGAATGAACGAACAGCAATTTTTGAAATATGTTTTCTATAAATAACCAGTACAAAATCTTTCAATTCGTGAAATAAAATAATATTTATTTTTGAGTTATATCGTTTTTTATCTTACAGAAACATATAGAAAAAAATTTTTTTCTCCGTTCTAATGCAGCTGGCAAACACTTAGACAATTATCTTCGATGCCTTAAGACAAGTGCTGCACCGACGTTACACACTTAGCACTATCCAGTAGGTGCGTGTAGCTTGAAGATAAGCTAAGGCCGCGGAGTAACAATACCCCGCAACGCTCGACGATCCTGTTAGACCGGGACCTACGGTTTAAAGTGGATTCCAAACCACTGTACACATCCAAGGCACCGCCCGGACTCGAACCCGAAACCTGTGGTACCGAGCGCCAGAGCGCTGCCCACTCGGCCATTCAGACCCTTATAGAAAAAAATAAAAAGTTGAAATTTGATCTGTTATTCATAACACTATTTGAATACCTAATATAAAAACCTCAAATAGTTGTTCCCTCACTATATTTCATCATCGACTTCCAAGTAGCTGAATTTCAAAAGGGTCCAATTTATATCTATTTTTTAAAGTTTTTAACTAAGTAAAAACAAAATGACACGGAGTGTATCATTAAATGTTTTTAGGGGCCCCATAAAAGCACCGGGCGAAGGTTAATTCCCTGTTCTTATATCGAACTGTTTTGGAAAACGTTTAATCTTAGGGAAAAGAATATCGACCCCCGTCAGAACACCTGCGGTTTCCACCTAGGGGTGGTTAAGGGGGTGGACAAAGGGGGAGGACGAGGCTCTTTCGGCACAGGGCTGGGCTGTCAAAGCCGTCTTTTCCACACGCTAACAATCTTCTGCCACGCGATCTCTTCTTTTCAAGCACAAGAGTTTATAAAAAAGATGCATGGAAAAAATAGTTGTAAAATATACCAAAAAACCAACCATCTTTCTGCGTTTTAAGTATGTGGTGGTGTATTTTTAATGCAGGTAATTCCGCAGAAAATGTTACCCTACCTGCCATGAGGTTGTAACACGAGAATTCCACCACCATTTATCTTTCACTTGTTCTATTCAAATTTCGTCAATCGTAATTTTTTTCTAGTAAATTATGAATAATTATGTTGTGGCCCCATCATTAAGAAAATTTCTTGCTAAACAGCTAAGTAACTGTTTGGTTTTAGTTAGTCGCTGCTTTTTTTAATTATGTTTTTTTTTTTTTTTTTCAATAGTTTATACTGGACGGATATATTTTTTGTATATGAATGCATGGTCGGAAGTGATGCGTTGAAGAACGAACGCACATTCAAACAATTATTCGCAATAGCCAGGCCCAATGTGCCAATCGATACCTGTCTGAAAAATATTTGTTTTCTTATCATACAAAATTTAATTTTTCTCGTTTTATTATAAAAGACAGCTCGTTTCCAGAAACTCCTTTTCTCAAACTCATTATCGTAACTGAGTTTCTAGTTTCTAGTCTAGGCAACCCCTATACTCATTCAATGTTATTCTTATTCTGTAATCCAACTGTGTTTTCATTTACGAGACTCTAATTGACTCAATGGAGGACCTGGTTGCTGGACTATCCATTGCGGTTGCAAGTTTACGCGAAATGCCTGGCATCTTTGGAACTGCCCGCCTATCACTCCTTCGACACTACTGGTCACCGTGTTGAGCATTTATTGTAAACATTGAATCAAAGAAACACTTTGCAATGAATGATGTAAATAAACCATGTTTTCATGTTATTCGTGCCTCAACGCGTCACCTCTGACCCTATATTCTTATACAAAAAAAATATACATTCTAGTAAGCTGTACCACCCCTTAAAGTTTGTTCTATGACCAATGAATCGCTAATTGATACTCTCAAAAACTTTTAGTTCTTAAGTAAGTTATCATTTATAATAAAACGATAAAAATTAAGATTTGTATAATAACAAACAAAAAATGTGTGCTTGTGTCTTCGTTTCTAATATGTAGCAAGTTAAGAAATTATTTATTATAAACTTAGCGTGATTTTTCTGCCAAAAATCAAATTTTAAAAACATGTATGATTCGTAATAAAAATGATTCCAATAAATTGTTTTATAAATTTATAGGAATACGAGAAGAAAAGCGAAGTACTATATTCATATAAAGAGTAACTTGTCAAAACAATACAATTGCAGGAATGGTTTTGCAGCATTTTATGATATTTCTTTTTTATAAACTAGCACAAAATCTTTCAATTCATGAAATAATAACATAAATAACAAAATATATATAAAATTAAATATAAGGCATAAAAGTCTATAGGAAACAGAAAAATTTTGAGAACATTTCAACTAAAGCAATTGTATAGAATATAACAATATTATATTATTCTTTAACTTTGGCATTTTAAAAGTGCCTCTATAGTAAGGTTATTATCTTATGTTGATTTTTAAAAAAAAAAAAAAGTGTGTGTGTGTGTGTGTGTGTGTGTGTGTGTGTGTGTGTGTGTGTGTGTGTGTGTGTGTGTGTGTGTGTGTGTGTGTGTGTGTGTGTGTGTGTGTGTGTGTGTGTGTGTGTGTGTGTGTGTGTGTGTGTGTGTGTGTGTGTGTGTGTGTGTGTGTGTGTGTGTGTGTGTGTGTGTGTGTGTGTGTGTGTGTGTGTGTGTGTGTGTGTGTGTGTGTGTGTGTGTGTGTGTGTGTGTGTGTGTGTGTGTGTGTGTGTGTGTGTGTGTGTGTGTGTGTGTGTGTGTGTGTGTGTGTGTGTGTGTGTGTGTGTGTGTGTGTGTGTGTGTGTGTGTGTGTGTGTGTGTGTGTGTGTGTGTGTGTGTGTGTGTGTGTGTGTGTGTGTGTGTGTGTGTGTGTGTGTGTGTGTGTGTGTGTGTGTGTGTGTGTGTGTGTGTGTGTGTGTGTGTGTGTGTGTGTGTGTGTGTGTGTGTGTGTGTGTGTGTGTGTGTGTGTGTGTGTGTGTGTGTGTGTGTGTGTGTGTGTGTGTGTGTAAGATGTAAGAAAATAAATCAAAAATTCAAGCTAGTACGGCATTGCTAAAGCTTCTGATCTTCTATTTTGTAATAATTTAGAAAATGTCACATAATTTTTAATATTTTACTTTACTTTTTTTTATTATTATTATTATTATTCTTATTAAACTAAAACTGGGTCCTATTCTGTTAATATTTCTTCAAAATCTGCCAAATTTTACAAACATTTACCAACTTAATTACTGTAATTAGAACTGAAATATAATAAAAGCAAGCCGCACTAAAAGCAACCGATTTGAGCATCACATTATATGTAATGAATCCTGATAAATATATCACCCTAGGTTAGTAAAATAATATTTACAAATGAGATTCTAGAGAAATCTAACAGATGAATCTATACGAGATTCAGTTAAATTTAAACGCGCCAATGGCGTCCGCGATGAAAAATGATCCGCAAAACTGAATATGTCATCGCGAAATGCAGGCCGAGAATGAATAACGAAGCGAGTTCCGATCGCGCACAATGTTAGCGACTGTTTCCAAATCCGCAAGGATATGGATGACTGTCATACATAATAAAGTCTTTGAAATCCACTGTGAAATAGATGCCTCTATGGGAGATAAACCTACTCCTGTTTTAAAAACATTTATTTCATTTCGATAAATATTTTTATTCAATGTATCTAAAAATTAGATTGAAATCAACTACAGTTAAGAAAAGCATAACGTCTTGGTCTATGTTAATAATATTTTAATAACAATTGCAGTAATTGAAATGCAGGTATAAATCACTGAACTACCACATCTAAAATCTCGACATTTATATGGTATTATAGAAATAAGAACGGATTCAGTGGAAGCTAATAATATTTAGAATATGTACCAATTTTTTTTTAAAAATGGTGAATTTCGTTTAAAAATTGAGAAATTTTTAATAATGTAAAACAAAAAAATAAACATTGGATTATTTTTTTTTATTTTGTTTCTCATCTTTAAATGGAAGGAAATAAAAAGTGGTATAAAAATATTAGTAGATAATATTATCGTAGATTTTATTATTATATTATATTTATCATCATTTATAGTAGAAATTATTTCATTAATTTTTTAACAATCAAAAGCATATTTGTCTAATAAAAGAAATATAAAAATTGGAAAATACTACAATAATCTTACTGAACAGACGATGCGTGCGAATTTTTACATTCGTAAAAAATAAAATTCAATAAATTACAATAAAATAGCGTACTTCAAATAAAAATGTGATTCAAATAAATAAAGCGTAATACTTAAATCATAATTCAAATAACGTGATTTCAATAAAATTCATGCAATCAAAAATTTCACACTTCACCAATAAGCCTGTGACTAGAACCTGTGACCGATTAGTCTAAATCCGGCAAATTATACTAACATTTTTATATTTAGAAAATTACATCTCGATTTTCAACAAAAACTGAAAAAAAATATATATAAGAAAATGCATGTACCACAAAAATCAAAGTATCGTGTTACCTTTGTTGGAACTCCCCTTCGACTTGGAGGAGGAATCCCGCTGGATTTCAGGAAATACATGTACCGGTAAATCATCTTCCTCAGAGTTTCAAGCTTGACAAGTATGCTTCAGGTTAAGAAAGAAATCGCACGAGCGAAATATCCACAAGTGAAATCCGTTTTTTGCACAAATGAAAACACTGCTGATTACACATATTTCCTTGGATTTGCTGGGCATTCTTATTCAACATAAACATTCCACAATCATTTTAAGATGATCTTTGGAAACTATTAATTGCTGGACAATTAAACCAATTCTACCAGAAAACCAAGGTACTCGTAATACTGCCGAATTAATTTCACATTGTGAAATCGACCTCTTTCTTAATTAACAAACTTTTAAAAAAGAAAAATTAATTTATGTTTATTGAAATTAATCGTATCAATTTGTCAATATCTTCGATTTGAGTCTGTAAACTAATGATAGCCTTTTTATTTTGTGAGGTTCTGCGCTTATTTAACTGCAAACAAATAAGTGCAAAGATTTCGAAATAATTTTAACTATAAAGAAATTACTGGCAAGAATTTTTGCTAAATATGAAAAAACATTAAAAATTCAAAGGCTATTGACTACTTCCAATGAGTGCGTCACAAATTCTTTAAAAACAACGACAATACAAAACGCCGTAAAACAAAAATATTAGAAAAAAAATTTTTAATTAAAGTTTTACAAAAAATTTCATTAAGTAATTTATCTCAGTTAAAACAAACCAAAATCTCATCGATAACAGAAAAGCACTTTTATTATTATTTTTCTAAGAATTGACGAAATATTTGGGGTTAAACAAGTTTTCTACTCAATACTGTTAAAAATTAAGAAAAAAAGAAAAAAAAATTGATCAATGCTTCTCAATTTACAACAACTTCCGCGAGGAAAAAAAAAACTAGCCAACTTCCTCACGAGAAAAAAATTTATCATTTTTTTTTCTATTCTACATAACGAAAAATTTCCAAGTACAAACAGATAATGTTACTGAGGATTCCATTCACAATAGAGCATTGTTTTCATCCATTATAAACACATTTGTTTTTCTTTTTAGAAACACATTCAAGATGTAATCCACCATGACATATTCCACTAATGAAAACAAAATATCGTAATATCGTTCCTCGGTCAACATTTTCCTCTACCAATATGATCATCAACAGTATGAATGCCAAATCCACACAGAAATGTTAACTCTGAACATTAAAACACGAAGAAGTGTTAAAAAAGTGTTTCATGCAAATGAATAGAACACGAGGAAATTGAATCAACAACATTGTAGTATTAGTAACGGAGCACAGAACGTAACATCCAACTACCTGCTGGGAAACCGGAACACATTCTCCCGAAAATCCCGTTTTTCTCGTTCACCCCTCTGGGGGGAGTTGGCCGGCAGAGGGCGCTTTCGAGGGATGGAAGTTTTAATAATCAGCATTAATCTCGAGCCCCGTCGTATGTCACCTTTGCTGGCAATAAATCAGCCGGCTAATGGGATGCAAAAAATTATTAAAGAGGTTTAATAACAGCCCACCCGAACTTGCGACGGAAGAGTTAGGAAGTAAACGTTTATTTATTGAAAAGGCTCGCAGATAAAAAATTAAAAAAAAATTTTTGTATGTCTTTTCTTTTAAAAAAAAAAAAATCGATTTAAGGAAGTAATCGGTATTTTTTTTCCCCCAATTTGAAAAAGAAAATGAAATCGCTGATTTTTTTCAGTCTTTCACAATAAACATATTTAACTTTGATATGCATATTAAAAATTTTCCGATTCAAAAGACGAAAACAAAATTATTGCAAGACGACGAAACCTGACTATCAATAGTTGTATTTTTTACGAATACAAATGAAAAAAGGTAGATATCTATTTTGTCACAAAATATAAAAATTATAAGAATTGTTGAATTGTGACACATCTTTTAGGTATCCCGAATTTTTAAAGTGTTCCAGATTTGTTTAACGAAAATATACCGATTTCAAATAAGTCATATTCAATACAGATTGCGGCCCGGTGGCATTTGGTATCACAGGCTTTCAGGTTTGTTGATGGTTCGGAATCCACATTAAGCTGTAGATCCCTGTCTAATTAACCTAAGTATGCAGAAAATGACCGTAGAGCGACAAACCAAACCGGTACGGATTAGTTTATTTAGGTATGTGGTTACATAAGTATTGTTACATGGCATAAAAGACAAAAAACACTCAACAATTTATTATATATCAATTACAGTTGAAATGTTTATTATAGATGTTAAAATACACGAAATGTATAAAAATCAGAATGTGTTTATTTGGTGGATTTAAAAAATTGTAAAAAATGCTTTTGTTGATGTTTCTGCATTAATTATTGAATAAGTATACATTCCAAGATAAAAACGCTAAATTGTAGAATTTTGTGAAACAGCGAGAAACCTACAGGAGTGCTTCAATTTTCTAAATTAAGAGCATTTTGAAAGTCTGTCATCACGATATTTGCATTCATTCAATTTGTCCTATAATGTTGGTTATTACCTTTGCGATTTTAATCATCTTTGCTAGTTTGTAGATAGCAATCAATAGTTAGATTATTATGTTTTTCTATCTAGTTTCAGTGGATATCATTACCACCCTTAAACAGCTATATTAAAAGTTTTTCTAATCGTGAAGTGTCCGCAAACACAATAATGGATATAAATGGTGATGAAGAGGGGTTCACAATTGTTGTCATGACATCTGCATTTAAAAACCTTTTTTTGATTTACAAACCGATTATTAAAATTCATCTATAAATAAATAAATCCGAAATGTCTAATTAAATATTTTGTAAGGCCTGGAGCGGCCTGACAGATATGTGATCTGTCCAGCCGCTCCAGGCATTATAAGAGTGGTATCCACAAGTGGTTGGTATTGCTTAATAGCACAAGAACCAGAATTGGCGTTAAACGTCAAACAATTTGCAATATGGCCACATTGATAGCGATAAAAACAATTAAAATTATGGTCTAAGAAACCCCAAGTGAAGCCGAATTGTAGGTTAGCATGTATATGCCAAAGATGCCACGAAAAATTCTTAAACTATAAATCCCTTTGTTTTGGCGAAATGAAAAGGAAGAAGCTTTCAAATAACCATGATGTCACCCCTCAAGATGTGTTCTTTTCATATTGCAGTGGTACGAAGTGGATGTAATGTAAAAAACCCTTCGATTTGCATCGTGGGTGAGATGCATTTCATACTAATATGCCGATTCAGTGGCAAATGAACTGAAGGCACAATGCTCGGCATTCGAAAAACAAAAACTCTTGCTTTTAAGAAACCAAATTGAGTTCATTTTTTTTTTAACTCTGCCGAAACACACATGAAGACATGGACTCAGCCAGTTCAGTACAATATTATCCTCTCCCGACTTCATAAAAGAATCGATGTGATGACCGCGGGTCATAACGACCGTTTCACCGTTTCCCCCTAGACGGTCATTACGAGGGGGCGTTGATATTACCGCTGATGGCTAATGGTTGCATCAAGTAGTTTAGCTTTCTTTCAATGAAGTTTTTTTCTTTTTCTTCCTCTGAATGAAG
The DNA here is from genome assembly GCA_021605095.1 of Caerostris extrusa. NCBI lineage: Eukaryota > Metazoa > Arthropoda > Arachnida > Araneae > Araneidae > Caerostris > Caerostris extrusa. Next base: position 147,792 of record BPLR01020687.1, on the reverse strand, counting down.
ATTCATCTATAACATGAAGGCGGCTTATGAGGAATCGCATCATTATATCTTTTACAACATAAGACAATGGCGAAAAAACGCTATTTATTGGAATTGAAAATATTAATCTCTTGTTTATACGTCAATCAAAGGACTAACGAAAACAAACAACGATCGTTATTGAAATCGTTATCGAAAATTACTATATTGAATATTCAAGAAATCCGTATATCATGCGATATTCCACGATTGGTTAATAAATGTTTATGCTAAAGATAACGATAACGATGCTAAAGATAACGATTTAACGATAAATAAAATTCTGAAATGAAAATTTCGTGAAAGTTCATCTTATGAAAATACAGATTTAAATCCCGTAATGCCGTCTGTTGCAGTCACTGCTTTCAGAAACAATGAGATTAGCATTGATGAAATTGATGTTGAAAAACATTGATGAAATATTTTGCGCTGCCCGACTCGTGGCTCAGTGTCAACGTGCGCCGCTGCTGAGCATTAGTTCTGAGGTTCCATCCGCTAGTGGCTTTGTCGTAGACACTGTTCTAAAAAACGAGGAAACTCGATGGCATTTGGGATGTTCAGCATCTTGCCTCATCAGTGACTACCTGGCGGGAGTTTTTTAGGTTTTCTCTCATAAGATACGCAAATGCAGGGTACTTCCTCCTAAAAATTCTCATTCTTAAGGCACTACTCTCCTTTTTCAGCGACACGGAGCCAAGTAAGTCTTCTCCCTAAGGTTGCTCCATCACAACAGAAGCTGCCCCCTTTCCTCCATTCATGAGTAGACAACTCAGGAGGCATCCGTCTAGCACTGCAGGACACTGGTGATTAGACACAACATGTTTTGTACATTTGCAATCGTAAGCAGAAGTTCTAGAGATCAAAGTATAGTAATATTTTATGCATAAAAAAAAAACGATGTATAGATGAGAAACGTATAATTGGAAAATGATTTTTAAGAACCCAACTCATTTTAAAAATATAAAAGTAAAAAATATAGAGACGAATATTTTTTAATGAAAAAGAAAAAATAATTAATATATTTAAAATTTATTTTATATCCAAAAATTCAGCAACAAAGAAAAAAAAAATTAAAAAATAATAAATTTACGAACATTTTAATACTTTTGGTATGCGGACTTTTAAGTGTGATAAATTACGAATGAAAAAGTTTTATTCATTTTTACATATCGGTTTCTGACATTTTTTTTTTTTTTTTTTTAGAAGTAGAGCTAGTTTCTCTTGCATGATTTTTATCATTATATTTTGTGTTTCATTAAAATAATTTAATGTTAGACCCCATAATAAACAAATTGCATAGATTATAATATGATCAACGACATACGATTTTGATTATGCACTGTTGGTGAAATTTACAGAAGTTTTCCAAATTTCTTTTAAAATTAGAATACATAAATATAGTCGACATATATGCAGAAAACAGATGAAAGTGTAAAAAAGAAGAAGAAGGCAGAAAAAAGTGTTCTGCTGCATACTGTATATTGCCTGAATGTTAAGATATTAATGTTTATATCTTTCTAGCTATCTTTAAGAATTATTTCACATAATAAAAGTTCATTTCGAAAGCAAATTCATAAAGCAATAGTATTGGTAAAATACTAAGCTACTATTTTAAATAATTGCAATATAAATCACATAATCATTAACATAACAAAACTAATGATGTTTCTAGTCCATAATTAAAGGTTGGAAATCAAACGAACAAAATATATTAAAAAATTGAATTGTCTAGTAGTTAAATAAATTTTAATGATCGAAGAAAATCATACAAAAGAAATAATAATGCGTAAATCCCAATAATAATGTAATTAATAGAATTGTCTAGTAGTTAAATAAATTTCAATGATCAAAAAATAAATAAATAAAAAAAAAAAAGAAACAGAAGAAATTTTGTGTAAATCCAAATGATAATGTAATTAGATAATAACGATGCTAAGCAATTTTTTTTTACATGAAAAGTTACAACAAAACAGCAGAATGTAGATCATTTTACACAATAAAACTGCCAAATCAATAAGAAAAAAAATCAGCCTGAATAGAGTAGGGGAAAAAATGAAGGAAAAAGGGGAAAAAAGGGGGGTCATATCTCCAGAAGCCACGAGATGAAAAAGAAGGGAAACATAAATGAAATAAGGTTTGATAAATTATTCCATAAGTTATCTTTTGTGTGAATCCGTAATCACCCCCGAGAGAGGGGAAGAGAGAGCATCACAATGCAACAGGGCAGAAACTGTTGGGGATAGAATGACGGAATTTGAATCCATATTTCTTGGAGCGAAAAAAAAAATAGTACGGCTATTTTTGGCAGTTACCACCCACTAGAGGAAGAAAAAAAAAATGGCTCACAATGCTAAAAATTCAACAGCAATTCTTACAGGACTAATTCTCTTTAACACACTTAATTGTCATAAATTACACATATTATCTTAAAGTATCATGCTAACATATCATATCGCCAATATTTTATCTTAACGGCGGATTCGAATTCTTAATAGGCTTAGATATATTATAAAGATGTCCCAAACATTATAGATATTCATTATCAATTGGGTCATATATAACTATATATAATTGTATATATATATATATATGTAATATGTATGTCGTATATGTCCTATATATGTATATATATATATATGTGTATGTCGATAGCACAGCCTCGAAAGGGTCATCATTCCAAAGAAGATTCTTTTGAATATAGAGTGGGATAGGAAATGAATTCTACATTAAGAGCTTTTAGGTTGATTGGTTGGTTAGTATTTCTGGTAAAAAAACATATTTGTAGGATGATTGAGGTTTGAATTCCCTGACATCTTTGTTGTAATCACTGTTTTCAGAAACAAGGGGACTCAATTGCATTGGTGACAATGAATATAAAGCATCTCATATCTATAGTCAGACTGCCCGGTGGGACTTTTCAACGTATTCTCCCATACCATACACAAATGCAGAGTAGTTGCTCCTAAACTTCCTGCCAGAAGTCTTCCCTCCATCCTCCATAGGTGGGCTACTGTTTATGGTATACTGGTATATGGCTGTTAAGTAGAAAATGAGATCCACCAATAAGAAACATGGGCCACGACAACACAAAAAAGGGGTCAGATTTGGTCAAGTTGTCCAAACTGTTTATAAACTGTAAGCTACTAGATGACAATCCAACAATATCAGCAGCTAAGACGCTTTAAGGCAATTTTGCAAGAAAAAAGCGCGTTTCCTTAATATTCCATAAGGTAAAACCAAATGAATTTTACAATAAAAAATAATATAACATTTTTTTTGGAGAGATGCTATTGAAAAGAATGGTCACCATGTTGACGATTAAATAGATATATTTTAGGCTAACTTTATTATTTCAATCAGAAAACGGAAAAAAACTTCGTTTGCAATCTGAAAGTTAAAATCCCACCATGAAAATGAAACTGCTAGAATAATTACGAAAACTTCCCGGAATAAAAACAAGCTAAAAATAGTAGCGTTCACTAACTAGATTAAAGATGTCTTCCCATCATTAATTCCAATTTGATATTAAAAGAGAAACTATTATCCGGTATGAGATGACAGAAAGAGTCATAATTCAAGAATACGCATGTGGGCCCCGATGATAAATCTCCCGGGAAAAGTTTCAGGAGTGGGTGAGGTCAGGCTGCAAAGAATGGATGGGTTCTTCGGGTGATGTCGAGATCGATTCCATCTTCTTACCCGAAACCCGTTGAAAACGACTGTTTGGCACAGTTTAAGACTCAAATGATGATGATGATGGATAGGTAACCACGATTACTAATAAAGTAACTCGAGAGAAAGGAGAAAAAAATCATACTTAATGGTTTTGGGTTTTTTTTCCCCCTGGGTATCTTTCTCTGTCGTTCCTTTCTCCTCTACCATAGCTCAAAAATCGATTTGAACTCGCAAATGGTCTGGGTTATTACGCTTCCTTTATTTAACAAGACAGATCTAATTCAATTTCACTTCAATCGGTTCGCCGGAAACTTCTGTTGCAGAAGATTATGTCGCCTTAGATTTATGAACAAACTCGTTTTTTAACACAATGAAAAGAAATCGAATTTAAGGGGCATTCAGTATTTCGAACCTTTTTATTTTTTTTATGAGCAGGAAAAATAAGCAATACGAAATAATAAAGACTTCTATAGTAAAAGATATTTTATTATGGTTGAATATCGGTAGGCTTCGTTTTCCTCCACGAATAGCCCCACCAACGGACGATGAGGTTTTGGTTTGTCGCTCTACGGTCATCTTGTGCACACGAGGGCTAAATAGACCGGGACCTACAGTTTAACGTGGTTTCCGAACCACTCACAAACATCCATACCACCATCAGGATTCGAACCTGAAGCCTATGGCACCAAAGGCCAAGAGTGCGAGCCAATTGGACATCAGGCCGCAACGGACGATGAGGAGGGAATATTGCCTGGATAAGGCAACTTCCTGACATTTACGTGTCGTACAGAAGTAAATATATTATTTTCTCCATATCTATACTTCACCTCCGCACCAAGATCTATGCAACCCCCTACAAGATAAAAAGTAAGGATGTAGCATTGGTAAACCTCATGCATATCATGAACAGCCCACCAATACGTGTAGAAGGAGGAGAGTGCCTTCCGGAAGGACTTATACGGATAACTGACCTGTTTTTAGGAATAGCTGATTATCAATGCGAGATGCTTTATACATCACAATCGTCATCGATTCTCCTCGTTTCTGTAAACAGAAGCACCCTTATAACTAATAAAAATATAATAGTTTTTGTATCATATTGTCCACTACCATAGTGCCGGAACAGAAAAAACCAGTGTAATTTTGGACATGTGAAATTTTATAAAATATTTAAATTTGAAACATCTTATACGTAATACGAAAGTCACGCAATTGTAGATAGAATAACATTTTTTTGACTCGATAAAATGTCACGAAAACTAAATATGCATTCTAATCCTTCTCTAATAAGGAAAAAAATAATAAATAAATGAAGGAATAAAATATCTTTCCATTCATTTATCACAAAACCATATTAAAAAAAAAAAAATTACATAATAAATTTAACCTTGGTAAATTTCATTCCGAGAATGTAGAACTATAATTCAAAAAAAAAAAAAATCAAGAAGGAAAATTTTAACATATTATGTAATCTCACAACAATTAATAATTTTATCTATCTTTACAAAATTCAGACACTCCTAATTTTTCAATCTGAAAAAATAAGTTATACCTGAAAAAATTAATCTGGGAAAAAAAAAAGGAAATTAATTACGAAAAAAAATTATATATGAAGAAAATTAACTTGGAAAAAGACAATATCTGAAAAAATTCTGTATCTAAAAATATGAATATCTGAAAAAAAAAAAATTGACATCAATGCAAATTTTTTAAAAACATGAACAAAATTAAAGACATTAAATCTGAAACATGACAAAAATTATAAAAGAAAGGGGCAACCATCAAAGCAAAGGCACCAACCCTAAGCGAACACGACATTCCGATATTCGTTATAGATTTCACAGGGTTGGTCTTATTAAAAATATGCTCCGTGTCAGAAGAATGCAACAGAAATATTTGAAAGAGTCTTTGGAATATTTACAAATCGGAAAATAAATACATCTATTTGCCTTCTGTCCACATGTTTAAAGGAAAGAAACACCACTAATGAAATTAACAACAAACAAAAAGTAAGAAAACATAAAAACGATACCGAAATGTCTCTTGCATGACATCCTAATTTAAAAAGAAGCACGCCGAAAGAATTGGAGAGAGAAGTAAAGAAGAAGAAGCAAGAAAAAAATGAACCCAACCATTTGCACAATCTGAAAAGTAGATATTGATTGCCCATTAGAATGATAAACACATTACCATGAGTAAATGCGTTCTCCAATATGATTTTACCCCAAGAGAAGAATGGAAAGAGGACGAAAGAGCACACTTTTGTTCTTGGGGCCAATTCTGGAATCGAAGGGAAAAATTTGTTTCTTTCCTGTTTTTAGTTCTGCGTTGTTATCCGCAGATTGCAAAATTCGGTTTCGCTCTATGGATGTATACACGGTTATTACATTTTTGCGTTTGGCAAGAAAATGCAATATTGTTTTTTTTTTTTCTTTTACAACGACTGCTATCTCCAAAATCATAAATCCGATCCATTTTTATGTTTAAAAAAGGATTGCCCTTGTTACGAAGACAATTTGTTTTTCCCAACAAATTTTTATGTTTTGTAAAACATCAGACATTTAATACTTCAAGATCCACCGATAACGGCTAGCTAGATGAAAAAAATTTAATTTAATCAGAACTTGTTAATTATAAATGAATCTGATGAAATATAAGAAATAAACCAATAAATAAAATTGCGAATATTTAAACCAAAACAGTTCTCAATAATTCAGGATATTAAGAGTTATATCACTAAAATATTGATAAATAAAATATTGAATAATAAAAAATATATTATGTATAAAAATTCAAAATATTAAAATGACACTTTTATTCAAAGAGTGCGAATATTTTTTAATTTCTATAATCTTCTACTCACATAATTGTAACTTCTTATCCTTCACTCACATAATTGGAACTTCTTATCTTTCACTCCCATAATTGGATAATTGGAACTTTTTATCTCATACTCACATAATTGGAACTTTTTATCTTCCACTCCCATAATTGGAACTTTTTATCTCATACTCACATAATTGGAACTTTTTATCTCATACTCACATAATTGGAACTTTTTATCTCATACTCACATAATTGGAACTTTTTATCTTCAACTCACATAATTGAAACTTCTTATCTTCCACTCCCATAATTGGAACTTTTTATCTCATACTCACATAATTGGAACTTTTTATCTTACACTCACAATTGGAACTTTTTATCTCATACTCACATAATTGGAACTTTTTATCTCATACTCACATAATTGGAACTTTTTATCTTCCACTCCCATAATTGGAAATTTTTATCTCATACTCACATAATTGGAACTTTTTATCTTCCACTCACATAATTGTAACTTCTTATCTTCCACTCCCATAATTGGAACTTTTTATCTCATACTCACATAATTGGAACTTTTTATCTTTCACTCCCATAATTGAAACTTTTTATCTCATACTCACATAATTGGAACTTTTTATCTTCCACTCACATAATTGGAAATTCTTATCCTTCACTCCCTTAATTGGAAATTCTTATCCTTCATTCACATAATTGGAACTTCTTATCTTCCACTCGCATAATTGTAACTTCTTCTTATCCTCCACTCACTTAATTGGAACTCAATATCTTCCACTCCCATAATTGGAGCATATTATCTTCCACTCACATAATTGGAGCATATTATTTTCCACTCACGTAATTGAAACGTCTCATTTTCCACTCACATAAATTGGTACTTCTTATCTCCTACTCACTTAATTGAAACGTCTCATTTTCCACTCACATAAATTGGTACTTCTTATCTCCTACTCACTTAATTGGAACTTCTTCTTATCTTCCACTCCCATAACTGGAACTCCTTATTTTCCACTCACTTAATCTTATACTTTCTTTAGTATTCTGTTGATAACAGAGAAAACATATTTGGATGTAGAATTTCTCTAATTTTTTATCACACAAATGGACAAAAATGTAAACATACATAATTTCACTATGATTTCAATGATATCATAGATGAAAATACATATGTTAATATGATTTTAATTCCATTCCTATCTCAGTAGTAAGGAGTAGACTAGAATGTGAGTTTTTGTTTTTGCTGGATAGTGTTATAATTCACTGATTACAAAAGAAAGGAGATTTAACTCAATGTCCCATATCCTTATATCAAAATATATATTCTATATGTACATATTAGTTAAACAAATTTGTTGAATAGTAAAAACATAAATTAAAATTTTCTAGTTTGGAATCACAAGAATACATTAAAGAAGAACAAATACTATGGTATAATACTATAGAACTAACGTAGGTACAAGTGGAATGAAAGGTATACCACATAGAATGACTGTGACATCATATGGCATGATTTGGTATACAAATATAGTTGAATCTTCAGAACCTATTGTTTAAAGAGAAGTAATGAGCGCAAAGAATTCAATTAATGCTTTAAGAGTAATGGTTTCTTGGAATGATTAATATTCCACTTTCTTCTATAAAGTTTATTAAATTGATGATTTTCCGTCTTGAGCATGAGTTATAAATTATATTTCTAAGCTACTGAATGTGGAACTGTCTAGACAACATTTTAATTTCTGTTTAAGGCCTAGCAGCTGCACAAGTAGCAGAAATTATTTACGAAGATGTTGAATCATTGAGGTATGTCGGGAAACTAACATGACTTTTGGTTGACCTTTGAAAGCAAAGTGGCTGTGTGTGCAAAGTACAGACTACTGAGAATAAAGCTAGAGTACAAATTGAAGAAATTGCTGCCACATTCAAGTCCCAAAGATTGTTGAGAAAATATTTCTAGATTAGGAAGATGAAGAATATTTCTTTTGTGAGACAGTTATATGTGTCATAAATGATTCTCGATAAAAGTTATATCATCGTTATATTTATGCTTCCAGCATTTTATGAAGTTTGTGAAAGTCCAAGAATCTCAAATTTATTGGAAAAATTGCAGCGTTTGCCCATGGATATAAATCAGCAAAAAAATGCATATCGTAAATATGAAAAAAAAAACTGGTGGAAATAGCACCCTTGAAATAAATCAGGCATTAATTTAACAAGAATGTCATCTTAAATATAGTTATGTGTTAATGTGGTGGTTGAATTAAAGAGCATGTCCAATCATGCCGATTTGTCACCAATCACGGAGGATGTTAGTTTTCCTATTTTGAATGGTTTATTGCATTGATTTACATGTCTTATGCTTAAGATACTTTGAGTTAAACATCTAGTGCACCCTCATATTGCTTCAGGGACTTTGTTTGAAAACGCTTTGTAAACTTTCTATATTGTCAAGAAATGCTAATATTATTTAGTCCAAACACTGATTAGCATTTCTAATTAAAAGTTTATAAGAACAGCAACATCAAAAAAGGAAAAAATCTGTTTTGTTACCGTCAAATACCTTTCAAATAGTGTTTCAAGCAAAACAATTACAAATGACGGCCATGGTATATCCTATTTCAATGTTTCAAATAAAAAAACAGAAGTCAATGATTTTTAAATAACGAGTTATAAAAAGTTTAGAGGGGGATAAACCAGAACTTATTAGTACAACACCAGGGATAGCCCAAAAAGACTGCTAACACATTAAAAATATTTGCTTTAATCTGTGATAACCAAGTTACATTTTTCGCCACATAACACCAGCTATGCCTCAAAATCCTTCTCTACCCAACAGAGAATGCTCATGCTATACATTGTAGAACACGACAGTGCTAATATATAAAATAAATAAAACCTCACATGAAGTAGCTCAATTTTGTCACGAAGATCCTGAATCCAGTTTCTTCTCTTTAAATGGCGAGCAATTATTCTGATATATTTGTTTCCCTATTTAAAAAAAAAAAAAAAATCCCTGCAGTTAATTTGGCATGAACTAAAACTGAAAACCTATTAAAGAGTTGGAAAGTTGTAATAGGAAAAAAATAGGGAAACACTTCACTAAGACTGAGAAACAAGAATCTGCCAAGTATAAAATATGCACGTCAGAAAAAAAGCATCAAAAAATTATTTCGGAAACCCTTTTAACGCAGAAAGCAAGATATTGAAAAAAAGTCCATAAAAGAACTTACTTTATCACGACGTTTCCAGTAATCAAAAGCCATTGGAAATTTACTAGTCATCAAAGCCTAATCAAGTAAGCTATTATCTAAAATGGGCAATTATAAAGACGCACAAATCGCTTGATTAAGGAAAAGAGAGAAAAATAAAAACATGTTTTAATGCAAACGCCTATTTACTCCAGATGTGTAATTGATTTTCAGAATAAAATCTGTTTTCGTCTATGCGGCGCCTTTTTAAGGGGACACAAGAAGTGGAAATGGATCGAAACTCCAAGATTCGTTCAAATGATACGAATCAGATCAACGGTTGGGGTAGGAATCACTAGTTTAAAAAATTCGGACGTGAGCGTCCTGAAATGAAACCAGCAATGCACATGATACGGCGTTCGAGATAGCAACATGATGATGTGCAAATCTGTTTGGAAGAGGAGATGTACTATTTTTATAATTTTACGTTATTTCTTATGGGTGCATTGAAAAATGCTTTAAAAAGATGACGTAGTTAATTCCTATCATAAAAGAATATTGATAAATATTTTCCCCATAATTAGATATAACATTAATATATTGCTAATAATTTAATATATTGTTAACTTAAAACTTATTTGGTTAAATTTAAAAAATACATAAAAAATTATGCGAATTAATTGAACATTTTATAATCAGATCGAGTTATTTAATAATATTAATTATAATATGACTCTGGCGCTCGGTGCTACAGGTTTCAGGTTTGAATCCTGGCGTGCCATGGATGTTTGTAGTGGTTCGAATCCACTTAAAACCGTAGGTCTCGGTCTAATATAACTGTTGAGTGTTGGGCGTAGAGCTGACATCGCTACCCCGAGAAAAAGAAATCATGTCTTGCCTCGAAATCTGCCAATTAGTCGACCTTTGCCCACCTTGGGGCTGTCGTGCCAATGAAGAAAAAGACGACATTGTAATATGAATGATAATTTTAATAATGAATCACCGATAAAGGCACCATCAAATTTCAGGTCATCATTCCGACAATAAATAAATTAAACACATAGTTTAAATGAACTAATTTCCTAATTTAAGGACATGCAATAACCAATGTGCTACAATCTCATTTCTCATGATGATAGGATACTAACTCTTACCAAATAAAAAAGTATATGAATCGAAATTTAATGAAATGTTATGAAAAATAAAATGATAGATATAGGCGAAGAATCGCATCAGTGATAAATCACAAATATGTTTTATCACAACATACAGGAAAAAAAGTCTTTTTTTTTTAAAAATAAAATTGAAATTTTTTAAACCGAAATTAACACAGTTACAAACGCTAAAAGAATTTACAACATATAGAACTTCAATAAGAATGACATTATTACGGAATATTATTATAATTTGTAAATTCCTTTTGCAAATAGGAATTTCTTCTGTGAATAATCCTCTTATTGATATTTTCATCACTATAATTGGTCACGGTGAATTTGTTTCCTGTCACTATTACACTTGTCACTAACACAAAAATTTCAGAGTGTATACAAAGACTAAAAATAAGAATTTTTTTTTTTTTGCACTAATCTTTCTGCACAAAGTTATCCGTAAAACACGAATCACTAAAAATTATTCGAATCGCCCCCATCCGTAATTTGCAACCCCGATAATAAGTGGAGTTAATTGCTTTTAAGGAACGCTGGTTGCCCGAGACACGCGGTAATCAATAAAGGGCTTTTATTCCCATCTTTGCATCCGAAAAAGCGGAAGAAGCTCTTATCTCACGCTACAATAGTTTTTATTGAAATACATTTCAATAATGGGGCCTCTTTTCTTGGGCTTAAGGCATCGGTCGGGTAAGCATTTTTTTTTTTTTTTTTTCCTTCCTTTTTTGAAAAAAAGAGGGACCGGGATTCTACGACTCGTTTAAGGATTTTGCACGAAGCTCAGAAGTTCTTTTCCTTTTTTGTTTTCCATCGATTACCCCGTGTTTTTATTTCTGTAAAGACGGAGAGGAAACAAACAAACACTGACGATTTTTCACGATGGATCATTTCATGAATTCAGGCAGGTTAGTGGAGATAAAAAAAATATATATATATATATATATTTTCCAAAATGTTAGAAGAAGGCAATTTTGTACCTTTTACTTCCTTTAACAATTGAAAAATTTTGAGAACTGTTCCCATTTGGGGAAAAACGTCATCTAAAATGTTTTATATAGAAATTTATTCCAAACCTATGGTTGCGATCATTTTATGCGAAGACATCCTTTGTTGGGAGTTTTGAATGTTTTCCCATGACTTAAATAAAAACATTTCCAGTTACGAATACAGCAGAACTATTTCTATTCTTGCTGTTCAACGTCTCAAACTGAAGTACTAAAAATTATAAAGCAATTTGTATGAAAATGCCAGCCATTAGTTGACAGCTATGTAGTCTGTTCAGCATTATCTATGAAAAATATTGAGTGTAGTGTGGCAGATTCCTTTCTACCACTCCAATTAGTAATGAGCGCCATATTGGACATGACATCTTCCTATGGAAGGATAGTTAGAGAATTTATCGTCCTCATCCCCGGCAGAAAACGCGCAAGCTGTCGATCCGGTATAACATTCCACGTTTTGAACCATACTCTTTAATATAATTTGGAAGTTCAACAAGTTAACCAACAGATTTTTCCGGTTTAAAAAGCAATATAAAAAATATACAGTTTCAGACTTTTATATTATTACATAAAATGTTTCAGAACTTGTCTGATAAAAAATATATAAATACTGCAATATTAAAAAGTATTTAATTCAATATTTTCTTTTTAACTATAAATTAGCAGATAAAATAAAAGTTATTGTTCTGATTCCAATAAATATAAATTACTTTACTTTGATAGATCTTAGGGTTAGGAACTATGAATAAGATTTAGTAAGAATATTTTTAAAATAAATATATATATAAGATGTATTTGAACTCCACCGACACCGGTTTTCACTACTACTACTACACCACACCACACCATATCACATCACTGTGCCTAAAGCAGAGTTGCCCCTTTACAGTTAGGAAATGATGTGGGTGAGAAGAAGTCTGATTGGGCTCTGTGAAGATCTACGGTCATTTGGACCGGACCAAGAATTAATCCACTTGGCCATCAAGCCCCACTGGTTCTTCACTGCATAAGGCACAACGACGTAGATACAATTGGTGGACATGCCCGCAGTTTCCAGTTGTTAATCTCGTGTAGTTGACATCCACGGCCGCCACTGTTGCTGTAACAATTTTATTTGTTCTGTGCATCATAAGCTATGTTGTAGCCATATATTCAATAAATGTTTTCTGTATTTCTTTGTTTTGTTCCTTCGTCACACATTGCAGACGCACTTTTTCATAATTTTCATCCATCCATTTGTGACCCCATGTTCCATTTGCAGTTTTTATTCGTTTACATCATCTCTCCAAGTTTGCCAGTGGAATTCAAATATAATCTGAGCATTATTCCATTGTACAACATATAAAACAGTTTATTTCACTGGGAATGTATAACATATCTTGAGACAATTCAGGTGTTCTATCAGCAAAATAATTTAACGAATTATGAATGTTTAATTTTACCACATAGAAACTATGCATAAATAAAAATACATGAATTAAAAAAACATGCAAGGAGAGGAAGCCAGATAGAAAATAACTACATAGCTCTAACTATTAGAGAGTTTTTGCATAACGTTTTTTTATCGTCCGATATTTTTTTTTTCTTCCTAGCGCGCATGCTCATAGGAATAGCTCAGTAGTGCAGTATTACAGATACGCATGCGCAATAGGTACAATGTTTCCTATGAGCATGCGCGCTTGGAAGAAAAAAAAAATATCGGACGATAAAAAAACGTTATGCAAAAATTCTCTATTATCATGGATAAGGTACGTTTCGATTATACACAGTGTGCTACAACTTTTAAACAGATGGTAACCAATGCACTACATAATGCTACACACCACATCTTAATTGGAGCAATAGCAATTCCACATCATTAAAAGTGAGATCATTGAAAGAGCACTGTTTAATTGATACTCGAACGAGATCAAATCAAACGATAATTCCATACAAACCCAAACCCAGTCCTCCTCCCCGATATCAATATGACCCCTGGACCTTGATAAAACACTCGTCCAGATCATTAATCCTCTCCTGGTTTTCGGAAGAGGAGTACTTCTTCGCCGCGTGATTTAAGGCCTCATTAAAGGAGCAAGGTTAATTTGCAAGGTTATGATCACTCCAGTTCTGGAAGATGGGGGTTTGAAGTAGAGAGGGGGCGGAATGAGTGTTGGGGGGGGAGGGAGTGCAGTTAATTCATGCCTACAGAACGGTGTTGTTCTGTGAATAATGGCTTCTTAATCATGTTGAGGAGAGAATGAACATACTGAAGGCAGTATTTCACTGGTCCATTAATATGCAGGTCTTTTGTGCAACAAGGTGGGACTGGTGGAGTTTTCTGCAGAGTTAGAGATGGGGGAGAAGTTATCGCAGAAGTTAATAAGATTTAATTTATTACCTTCTAATTGAAACATGGTTTCTTAACCAGTATGCACGCACATAAAGGGGTTTTTCTTTTTGTTAAAACTTCCAAGAAATTGTCAAAAAGCTATACATGGCATTGTTGGAATCTTCTTGCAGTACCAGTTATGAAGTGCAATGAGTATAAATTAAGAAAAGCTCATCTGAGCAAATGTAAGAATAAATATTAATGTATCGACAGATTTTTAACTTAAATTTAAATTAATTGATTTTTCACTAACTTTAAGTAAGGAGTGCAGTTACTCTGGAATGAATGAAAAGAATGGGCGATTTCACTCTTAAAAGAAGAGGTTTGGTTTGTCGCTCTACGGGTCATCTTGTACACACGATGACTAAACAGACCGGTACTTACAGTTTAAAGTGGATTCCGAACCACTCACAAACGTCCATGCCACCGCCAGGATTCGAACCTGAAGCTTGCGGTACCCAAGGCCAGAGCGCTAGCCAATTGGCCATCAGGCCGCTAAAAGAAGAGGACAGAACATTCCGAGATCTAGTCCACTAGGAGGTGGTACCAGTTATTTGACAATATTTAGTGTCGCCAGATGATACTAGATAGAATTTGTGAATTAAAATAAAAGAACATAAGAAAAACTAAAATGAATTTTAAATACTGACGAAATTAATTGTTCAATTATTGATACCTTAAAAATTGTAGTGAAATAGAAAGAATTTATGGGGAAAGAAGATTTAGCCGATTTCTTTTTGTATGTTTAACATCTTAAATTATTCCATAATTACAATGTATTCAACCCCAATGCACTGAAAAGAGGAGTGTGTGATCGGAATTCTAATTAGTAGGGGCCTGATGGTCAACTTACTAGCACTATGACTTTTAGTACCACAAGGTTCGAATCCTGGCTGTGGCATGGATGTTTATGAGTAGTTTGGAATCCGTATTAAACTGTAAGTCCCGGTCCAGTGGCCAAAAAGTGTGCGTAGTGTGCAAAAAAAATGATCGTAGAGCAACAAACCAAATCCTATTCAATATATATGTGTCCCTGGTGTGTCAGGAATGTGTTTGCGTATGTTTTTCCCCTTTCTCTGAACTCTATAATGCAAATCTAATGCATGAATATGAACAATTGAAAACTATAAGATACTAAGATAAATTTTAACTACAGATATTTATAACCATTTTTTCAAAAAAAAATGAACGTAGGTGCAAATACACAACTTGAAAATTTCACTGTCAGATCACCCTCATAGCGTCGAAGCATTTAAGAGTAAACCCAAATTTCTCAATTTCTACACGAGCTAACAAGTAGTGTTTCGAAAAATACAAATATATTCGGGATGATCCATTAAGGGTTAAAAATTACGCTAACCTAACTAACTTATCAATCACTTGTATAATCACAACTTATAATCATAATCATAACTTGCGTATCAATTGTATCAACCACAATCATCCAATACGCAGAATCATCTCACGTGAAACTATATCCCAAGCGTATCTCCCACAACGGATGTTAAAAATCGCGCCCTTTTTTCCCTTTCTTACAAACCTCAATAAACATTTATTCATGCAGAACTCCTGTAACGCCCCAATCCGCATGAATACAAATGGTGGGACTTCGCGACGTTCATACAGGAGGGAGAAAGCCCCTGCGATGCCGGGCATAGGGGCGCAAGTCCGTGGTCCCTGCGTGGGTGTAGGTGGCAGAGAGCTGCGCGCGTTTTTATATACCGAATTCCCGCATGACTTGAGGAACATGAATTCTATTTGCTAGAAAAGTGATTTTTGCTCTCTGCATAAAATGTTCGAAAGAATCGGAAAGGAATTTTTGGGATCCCAGCGTAGAAGGTGTTTCGAATTACGATTCTTTGGACAAAAAAAATTGAGAAAATGTGCATTTAAAAATAAGCGTGATATAGTGTATCATAGTGTATATTTGTTTACCAAGCAAAAATCTTATAAAATGTTATAAAATTGTACTTAATGAATTTAAAAAGTAAAGTTTGAAAGGAAGCATTACAAAATAGATGCATTTTTATCGGATATAATAAAAAAAAAGGGGGAAGATTTCGTTGCAATGGCTATTATTTTATTTAACTCGTGAATATATTTCTAAACAATACCAACAAGAAAAAAACATTCGTTACAAAATAATTAGGACCTTAAAGATTACAGAAATTGAAAAATTTTTCTTTATTTCTAATTAATTTACTATTTAAAAAACTCGTAAACATCATACGCAAACAATTTTTAAATGAAATAAAATGTATTAAATTGCATGAAATGATGAATATAATGAAATATAATGCGATATAAATGAATATAATGTGTATTGCGGAATTAATTTATTCCACAATACATTACGGCTCAGAAGTGAAAGGAAAGCAGAAACAAACAAAACAGTATTATTTCATTATTTAAAGTAACAAAAAATAAAAGTAAAATAAAGTAACGAAAACTATTTGATATAAATATCCTTGAATTTTGTCAATTGAGATAATTCAATAACCAGAGCGAACGTATAATAGGCAGGAGGATTCAGATACAATTTCATTAGTGGTGTGCATTGCAGTCACTGCCCTTTTAGTTATGTTAAAACTAGATTATGATTACGACAAAAGACGTCGCTAAGTTGTCTATAAGATAGCATAGATATATATAAAGTCTCATATGGACAGTCAGACTGCTAGGTGGGAGTTTTCGGGGGTTTTCTCCCATACGAAATGCAAATGCAATTGCATGACACTTTCTCCTATAAGACCTTCTGGAAGTAAACTACCTCTTCTCCAGTGGGCTGTTCGTGGTATAGTGGAACATGAGATCCATCAATATACAACAGAAAAAAATAATACTTTTAAATAAATGTAAATGCAATATAAATAAACGCAGATTTTTAATGAATTATGAACACAAAACCAGAAAAATTAAATTTTCTAATGCAAGAAGCAATAAAACATAGTAAAAAAAAATAATAATTAAGAAAATAAATTGAAAACCTCTTTCCACCTCCCTACTTTTTATTCAATCATATGCCAACAAATTATACAAGTTTAGAAATGATTATTAGTCTTTCGTAGTGAAATTCCAAAAAAAAAAAATAAATCAAAACAAGTACTCATTTTTTCTAGAAAGATTTCTCTATTGGCAAATAATTAAAAAGCGAACACCCACATTAAAGAACTAATCTTTCAATCTTGAAAACAATCAGCAGCAGTGTTCATTTAGATTTCTATATTAAAGGAAATGCAAGTTGTTAATGGCTGCCCATTAATAAAATTCTTCAACAATTTATTAACTCAAACAAGAAACCCGCTCATCTAAAATAATTGTTAGTTAACAATGGCATTTTTTCTTTCGAAGTACACGGCTAATCTGATTCTTTTTTTTTATTCAAATAAAGTCTTATTTTGATGCAAATAAGTTTCCCGTCGCTGAGATTTTTTTCTTCTCCCTAATAAAGAGATAAAGCTTCATGTAATCCAAATTTCTTCCCATTTATAGAGCCTTTTAGATAAATCTTTTTTTTTATTATTATTTATTTCGCTCCAAGAATAATTTTTTTATGAAGACTTAATTTTTCTGGAGCTGTTATTGAAGAATAATTCATTTGGATGGGCATAAAAAAAAAAATAAATATCGCCAAGTGGATAAAAACAAAGTTCCTTATTAATATTTATTTCATTGTCTTGCATACCAAACTCCCAAGACAAGTAAAGAGATACTAATATTTTTAAAAAAGGTCATCTATTTTATGGGATTAGACAGTACATCAAGATTAACCAAGCACTCATTATGAAAAGAAACGTTACGTCTCTATGTAAATGCACTGGCTAATTAATTCAGATTGCGTAATTTTTTGAATTATTTCAGTTGATTTATTAAATAGAACAATGAAATATGACTTCCTGTTAAAATTATAAAATACAAAAATAAATAGTCTTAATACTCGACTTTAATATATTAGTCGACTCTTAATACATTAGCTCGACTTTTTTGGGTCTGTGGCAACATATTTCAAGTTGGCATGTCATTGGCAATGCAGTTCCTTTATTGACCGGGTTGGCAGAACATAAACTGTTTTTTGTTTCAATTTGTTTTGTTATTAATGTAATAAGCAATGCAATTTTATTTAAAAGTCTTCCAGAAAGGTATTTGCATAAGGTCCTTTAGTAAAAAATATCGGTGGATTCACTTATATAAAAAGAAGAAATCTGTATTTAAACAACGGAGAAAAAAAAAAAAATGTATTAGTAACCTCCTTAAAAAAAACTTTACCCAGATGCAGATTAGTTTCAGAACAATCCTTTTATCACTAAAAGTCAAAATAGGCATTATAGGATTATGTTTAGTAAATTTTTATTACACAATAATAAATTAATAAAGACTTTTTATGAACATTGTTTGTTTATCTTTCGTAGTAGATATTTTGGAAAATAATTCATAATCTAATTATTTTGTTTTACAGCTATTTTTAAATTGTATATTTCATCTGTGATGAGTGTTTTTTTTTTTTTTTTTTTAAATGTGGCTTTAAACAGTTAAACGGTTATATATTCACAATCTAAACAGTGATTCATTTACAAGACTCACTCTTGAAAATATTTCATACAATGGTTCTATCGAATAAAAATCCTCGGGGAAAAAAAAAAAAAAGCAGCCACTTTGAATGGCTCCTCTAAGCTTTCCAACAAAACAAATTTCTTATTAAATGTAGAATAATGATACTGATAACCGTTAATCAGAAATTTTCAAAATATTAGTTAACATTTTTACAATAATCAAAATCAGGAATAGCAAACCCCAAGCTCGTTAGTGTGTAATTTCGCGCAAATTATGAAAGCTATCACTAGCCATGTATCAACACTCTTGTAAGCTTGATGATGGCCAATCGGCTACCGCTGCGGTGTTTGGTACCACAAGCTTCAGAATCCTGACAGTGACATGGATGTTAGTGAGTGGTTCGGAATTCACTTTAAGCTATAGGTTTCGACCTATCTAGCCTAAAGTGTGCCCAAAACGACCGTAAAGCGACAAACCAAAACTTGTAAGCTTGAAAAATGTATCCAAATAATATTTGGAATTCAAAGATTCACAATAAATACCAATACCAATCAATACGAAAACAGGACCAACTACTTTAAATCACTTTACCCCGAACCCAGAGTATGCTGCGTATGTTTCTCTGCCAAAAATGCCCCGCCCCCTCCCCTTCCTTCTTAAGCAACCCTCCTCCAACTCTTGTTTCTTTTTAGTGCAGGAAACTTTTCCCCTGACCCTATTTCCCCAAACATGAGATGCCTTTTCTGCGACATCCAGAATGCCGGATTTTCCGGTAAGCCCCCTTCCCCTTGGCATCTCCCGAATCTTGAAGAAGTAGAAGAGTAGACCACCGACCCCCCATGGTAGGGAGGAAGATTGAGATCCGCCCCTTCCGCCCCACTTCGTCTTTTCGCAAAGAATACATCGCGGGGAGAAGAACCTTTTCAGCAAATTTGCTTATTTCAGTTAAATGGATGCGCATAACTGCTTTGGGAACATCGAGGATTTATGTGTTACATTTATGTGACAGAAAATGAGATGGGAAATATCGGAAGAAAAAGTTGACTTTCCATTTGATTCCATGATTAGATACGCTGTTTTAGTCATTCTTTTTGTTGTATTTAAAGGTCAAGCCCTTGACCTAAGGATATTGGCCATTAGAATAAAATATGTAATTGGTGTAGAACTATCATACAATCATCATCATTAACCACTTTTGCACTATGGGAAAGACAGCTAAACTTCTCCATAAGAAGAAAGGTTTGGTTTGGTTTGTCGCTCTACGGTCATTTTGTGCTCACTTTACGCTAATTAGACAGGGACTTACATTTTAACGTGGAACCACTGACAAACATCCATGCCACCGCCAGGATTTGACCCTGAAGCCTGTGGTACCAAAGGCCAAAGGGCTAGCCAATTAGCCACCCGACCGCATAAGAAGGAAGAGGAACAAGTAACACCAGAGACGATATCTGAGAGGTCCTTGGAAATTCCGGCTTACGTGCCAATTCCCAGCAGTAAAAGCGACTCATTGATATTCGTAAGTACAGTAGCAACCTGGTGGTTCAGGATTAGGATTTCTAAACTGAGCAGCTCAGTTAGAAAGACAAGTCAAAAAATCTGTTTTATGTGAGGAATGAGCATGAAAATTAACATTCATCCATCCATGAAAATAACATTCTGCCATCTGATTGGAGGAAGATGGACGATAAGGTGTGAAGTACAAGCACCATTTGGTCCCAGATGCCACACCTGGATATATTCGTTTTAAGCTGTACTGCAGAGGCAATATTCAAAATATTGTCTTGAAGTGATATGAAGATCACCATTAACCCACTGAAATGGTGTTCCACAAGTTATAATGACTCACGAGCCAAAGGAAGAAAGTACAGTACAGAAAATTTCTATTCTAAATCTAATCTAACTACTTCAATAATTGATATGAATTTTAAGAGGTTTAATTCATAAAAGCAACGAAAATTCTTTACAAATATTTTCTTGAAAAAATTTGGTAAAAATTGGCGAATTCCCGCCACAAGATTTAAAAAAAAAAAAAGTTGTAATGCAATACTATTAACCTTCCAGCGGACGCCCCTCCATATCAACGGAAAAGGTTGTGTGGTTCTTAGATACATTATTTTAAAATGTAAAATTAAATTTAAAGGGTGTTAAAATTGTAAATGTAAAGGGTATATTTATAGAAATTTTGCTATAAATAATCAATATAATATATTTAAAGAAATAGTATTCAAATTTCTATATTATTTCTTTATTTAATATATAATATATAGCGCCGTCTTGTCTAAAAATATATAAGATCAACTCTACTCTATCTCCCACACAAGAGCGACCGCTGGAAGGTGAACATCATCTTTCTCGATATATTCAATTACATCTTAACTAGAATTATTTGTTTCTAACTTGTTTATCTGGTCATGTGTCTAAAACAGTGGCATTTAACAATACCCAACTTAGACTTTATGACCGGCTTTGAATGGCTGCTCTTGCAATGTTTGTATTTTACAAGTGTTGTTTATAAGATATTTCTTACATTACTTTATTATGGCCTTTGTGTTTATGTCGAAATTTATTTGTGGTCTTTACGATATATTCTTTGAAATCAGTCGGTTATACACTGCATAGAAATTATGTGTTAATGACGCAGGTACAAAGTCGACAGAAGTACCACAGTCAATATGTTTAGCTGTAAGGAAGATAGCAATTTAAAACTTCTGTAACAGTGGGCAAATGACACCAATAATACTGATCATTATGGATACTGAACAAATGGATCAAACTATTGCATGGGTTATAGGTATTGCTGTTCTCTTGGATAATTTAATATAAAAGGTGGGGGTTACGTGCTTCAGAATAAAATAAATTAAGGGTAATTTTTAACTCTTACGTTTACTTTTCTTACTGCTGCTGAAAGCATTTTTTTTTTATTTGATGGGAGAAGTTGAAGAGAACAATTTGCTTAAGAATTACAATCTACAGTCTGTATATGAACAATCGTTTGCATAGTTTGAGATGTTAGTTTATGTCTACAATTTATCTTTCAGTTAAATCAATAATTGCAATCTAATATGAACGTGTGAAATGTATGGGGTTTTTTTTCCATCTTTAAGATCTATATTAGTGTTGTGTTACCTTTTACATCTCCCGGGACGCACATAAAATATTATATTAATAGTGATTTTCCTCAAAATTTAGTAAAAATGTGCAATTTGAAACATTAGCCATGAATAATAAAATTTTTGTAACTTACTGCAATTACTTTTTAAAAGAGTTTTTTTTTTTTTTTTAAATAAATGATTAATACTAAAATAAAAAATGTATCGGGAGGGGATTGAAAAAATAAAAAATATATTATACTTTATTTATATACCGACGTGCTGTTTGATGCATTTTTATTTGGGAACTTTCTAAAACAAAATAAGCACTTGAAAATCATAATGTCTTAAGGAAATTTACGATTTCACGAAGGGTTTGTAAACGAGTCACGAATTGGACAGTTTTCCTCTAAGATCATTGAAAAGAAAGGGGTATTGCAGTGACAATGGATAATAGGATAATGAGAACTTATTAACTTGTCAATACCATCTGTACGAAAGACAAGAACTCTGCAGAAAATCAGAATATGCTGCCTATTTATATGGTAAATACAGGATCAACGAAAATAATTTCTATTCGTCATATTCATTATGCATTCTAAAACTACATTAATATAATGGAATAGTAAAAAAAAAAAACAGAACAAAAGATTTGTCAGTCGAAATTTATATTGCGCTCTTTAACTTTTATTCTAAGAAGTAGAAAAAGGGAAGGATACATTCAGAAAATTGCATCAGTTTTTTAATAAATGTGAAAAATTAATAATAAAATGTTAACTAAATGTGCTGCTAAAAAAATGTTTCCTAATCAATTCTTCAACAAATCTCAATTATTTGTTTTCCCTTTAAATTCACCTATCTTCCAAAAATAGCATATTTTTACCTTTGTAAGGTCAACACAATCGTTGCCTTATTAATAAAAATATATCCTTCATAGGAAGGTTTCCACATTCCATGCCCGCATTACATTCCAATTACATGCAATAATCATATATAAATTTATTGTTTTAAATAAACCTACTGGGTCGTGTAAGTTTGAGACAAACAGAAATTTTCTAAACATATATCCAAACAGAAATTTTCTAAACATATTTCTATATGACGCCATAATAAGAGCTTCAAGCTATGAGAAGAGTTATCACATTTTATTTGTTTATATAAGTACACACCAATGTACAACCCAATGCAATCGTTCTTTTTTAAAAAAAAAATCTTTGCAGCTCTATTAAAATTTTTGTTAATTTTTCTATTAATTTTGTAACCGAAGGTAACAAACTGTACTCCTTAAATTACACAACTTTTACCTTTGCTTTTGAATGAATATGCAAAACATTACAAAAATGTTGTTGTTGTTTGTTGTTTCTTATCCCACTTGGCTGGCCAAGCCCACGAGCCCATACGTATTCATGATTGAAGGGGAAGGAAACAGCTTCTGTTGTGATGGAGCACCCGTAGGTAGAAGTCTGACTTTGGCTCCGTGACGCTCTTACAGTCATAGGAGACCGGGACCTACGACTTAAAGTAGATTCCGAACCCCTACAAACATCCATGGAATCGCCGGGATTCGAACCTGAAACCTGTGGCACCGAGCGCCAGAGTGCTAGGCCATTCAGGTACCAAATTTGTGAATGCCAACGGCACGCGGTGTTCCCAGGTGGTCTCCCACCCAAGTACTGACTGCGTCCAATGATGCTTGACTTCGGTGATCTAACGAGAACCGGTATATTCAGCATGGTATGGCCGTTGGCATACAAAAATACTTTCTCTTAAGTTTATTTCTTTATAAGATGGAAATTGTGAAACAAAGCAAATTGCCTAATTAATCAATAAAATAAAATTTTCTAATTTCTCTTCAAGCAAACTTTAAAGCTGGTTGTTCTGGTTTGGCAGCAAAGAAGTTAAAAAACAAGTTCAATTATTTTAAAGAATTATAGCTGTTTTCCTGATATTGTCTCTTATTTGCTATAGAAATGTTTACTTAAAAAAGTACCATTATTCATTCCTTTGAGGCTAAGCAGTTAAAATATTTTTTTTTTAGAAGGAAAGAAATTAAATAAATATCAGGTTTTTCACTGCTAGATTACAATACAAATTAATTTCGCAGAATTTTCTTTACATCAAAGATTTTGAATTCCATGTGACATATAGCGAATAATTCTCGCATATGTAGGTGCGAAATCGAGGATCTTAATATTCAGGAAAGCTTGAAAGAATTGCTGTCAGCATATCAGAAATCCCGCCAAATCCACCAGAGTGGCTGTCGAGACGTCTGCACACTCTTTTTACAATCGAGTGGGAATCTTTTCATTTATATAAACAGACTTTCTCATATGACTAGCTGATTCGTCTCCTAAACTGCTCACAAATTAGCTTCGAGCCACCAACAATCACTTATGCGTTCCAACAACAACCACTTAGGAGCGCCAAAAACAACTACTTATCCTTGCGTGCCAACAAACAGCAACTTATGCATGGCAACAACTACTACCTATGGATGACAACTCAACAACACTTATGCGTGCCAACTGCAACAACAACTTCTTATGCGTGCCAACAACTGCTTATGCGTGCTAACTTCAAAAGCAACTGCTTATGCGAGGCAACAACTGCTTATGCGTGCCAATAACAACAACTGCTTATGCGAGCTAACTACAAGAACTAACTTATGCGCACCAACAGCAACTACTACATACTACATATGCATCCATTTGAAGAGTATCTCACGCATTTTCCTTTCGTAAACAGAAAAAAAAAAACATTTCTATAAATCTTCCCAACAGGCAATATGACACTTCACAAACGTTTCCACAATCGCCCTCTAGTATCCTCGCTGAATAGCGACTACAACGTTACATAAGTGGATTCGAGCCTGGATTCTCAAGCAATGATAGCTGCACTCGAACTACGAACCAGAACACTTGCAAATAACTCCGTTCAGCTTCTGAGAAACCTTTTTAATAAGAAAACCTGCTATTCGTATAGAAAAAGAATCGAATAAAATCTTGAGAAACTCCTTCGGTGTTTAGGTTCAATGATGTCCCAAACAGTTTGAGCTGCTGCAGTATTAGGTCTTGGTTCAAAGTTTGAGGGGTGAAGCAGTGGGCCATTACCGTTACATGTGTCCGCTCTCCGCACATTTATAATGACAGAAATCTAGCGTGGACACTTCGAAGATGCCCATCCATGTGATGTGGAAGCAAACTCTATGACGCGGAGCGAGGTCGTCCAACAGCCATTCGGAATCCATTTTTCGGCCCGTTGCCCTGCGCCCCATCGATTAACGGGCAGGGGCGCAGGGCTATTTGCTGCGACAGTGTCTTCTCTGCACCGAGAGATTTTTCCGAGCCACCTACCACAGAATATCCCTAATCTGGAGAACATCTGTTTGAAAAAAAAAATTGAAAATGGTTCCGGGAACCTAGAAAGGAACCATTTCCTTCAGATGACATAATGTAATGGGTTCTAAGAAAGCAAACAGATGCATTTGTAGGGTACAAAAATATTCTAATCGCTGTTTCCCCTGAAATGAAATTTTTTTTTTTTTTTTCTGCGCCTTCTTTTTCAAATTGGGGTACAAATCACACTACCATATGGTATAAAATATACTGATATATTTTTATCCCATGGTACACTAATTATACAAACCAGAATCCTTATAAGAGTAATTTGAAAGAATTGGATTATAAACCACAAGAATTAAATTTTGACCAAAAATGATATACTGATCCAATATACTCTATACAGATTGCTATTTTTTTTTTAAGAAGTTTTCACTAAAGGTGATTTTTTTTTTTTTTTTTTTTATCTAACAGCCAATTTTATTCAATATTTAATTTTAAAAGACTAGAAGCTCTATTCCTCTTCCAATTGATACGCACAGGGATGTAAAATAAAACAATTACGACCTGAAAATTTCACTTATACTATATAAAATAACCCAAACACAAAATTAATAAAAAATTAATAAACCGTCATCCGCACATAAAAATAGACTGCCATGTAGGTTGAATGAGTCTCAACTAATGTATCTAATAAGTAGCTTATGTAGATCATGGGAGATAATAAAAAATTTCAGAAAATTATTTTCATCCGAAAATGTATACAAATACACTACACAATGACCAATATTTTTTTTTTTTTTCATTTAATAATAATTTTAAAAAATTTATTTAATTTGAAATTTTTAGTAATAATAATTTCATTTTTAATCGTTTTTAAACTGGCTGATTTCATTAATTTTCATGTAAAGCGTTTGATAATGATTTCATTAAAAATACATTAATAAAAATGCAATATCAAAATATTAACTGTAAGTAAATACATGACTTTAAAAAGATAATAGATAAAGAGACTGATATAATAATTCATATATAGATAGATATAGAGATAATCCACAAATATTACAGTTTGCTATATTAATGCATATTAGACACATATAGTCCAACCACTGATAAGAGTAGATAGGTATAGTAATGGTCAACATCCGATTTAAGGGTGCAAACAGATGAATTCATTACTTGTCAGGGGTGCTAATTAGGTATATGCTGCGAAGAAAAAAAGTATAATAGTTAGCATAGAATATTTGGTTAAGGTTAGGACAAATATTGGAATTTTGGTTTGGAATTTTTTTTTTTTAATATCGTGTTGTTCAATATTTTAATTATTTAACAAACATTATTTTAAATTGCAATTAACGTCCCTCTTAAATGACATTTCTTTCCCTATGATGCCACTCTGTTTGACGCTTGCCAGTTTCCCACGCGATCGGTCGTTGAACCACACTAACCTTTGCATCATAAGCGCATATAAGAATGCTAGTGCAAAGTGACGATTGCGAATGGATTAAAGGTATTTTCCTGATAAAAACTGGAAAAAAATGGAATGTTTTGATTCGAATAGTACTGAAGAAGTAAATAGGCCTACCAAAACAACCACTAATCAAAAATAGACAACAAAAACTTACATGATCCAGTCAGAGGACTTGAAATTCGTCACGTGACAGGTATCAGTTGGTGCGAGAAATTCATTTGAATGTGTTCGCTCCTCAACTCGTGTTCAAAGTGTTCAAAAAAAGCTCCTCAACTCGTGTTCGCTCCTCAAAGTGTGCACAAAATGACTACAAAGCGACAAGGCAAACCCTCCTCACCTATCAGCGGGCCACTCGTCAAATACATGTAGAAAACGATGACCACCAATGTTTCACAAAACAACAACTAAACAAGTAATATAAAAAAAAAAATTTTAATTCAATTCCTACTTCTTTTTCACTTTATTGCGGAAAATCTTTACAAATAGAGTTGAAATTTTCCTCTTACCTCTGGGCCATCTATTATTAGATACATGCAACTTAAATCTAAAAAAAAACTAAAGTTAATTAATTAAATTTTAATTACTGAATTAATATTTGAAAGAATTGTATTAACATGAAGTGTTCCTTCACTACAAGTTCAAAAAAATTTATTTGAACTTGAGTGGATAAATAAAAAAGTATTTTATGAACGATTGAAAATTTGAACAAGATATATATACGGAGAAATTGAAGAAGGAAAAAAAAAGGATCACACTTACGTTTGATGCAGTCTTTCAAAAAATTGAGAGGATACTGTATGTTATGCTGTCGATTGTGTTATTAGAAATAAGAAAAAAAAAAAAATTCACTTTTTTTTCTCCCCAAAAAAAAAATAATTTAGATGATGGCTTAAGGGTGAGAAAACCCATCTACTCGAAAACTGAACTTGCATCAAGTTCAAATAAATTGGCGCAAATATAACCAATATAGGACAAGAAAGATATCTAAAACGCCATCCAGTGGGTCCCCTCGTGGGTCCTTTGTGCTTGTTGTGAAATCGCATTAAATATCCCTCCAATTCCAAGTCCAATATTGTTCGGTGCGCTCTCCCCCCCCCTTCCATTCGACCCTTTTTTTTCCACTCCAAGAAATCGAATTTTCTTTTTTTTTTTTTTTTTTTTTTTTTTCATCACTATCACCGTCGTTGTCTGCCCAAATATATGCATATCGGTGATGAGCCGAACCATTTATCGATTTGGGGAGGGGGAAGAAGAAAGATGAGAATGCAGGGGTGGGGGTGGGTATCTTTCAAAATGCGGTTTAAAACCGAACTCTTTTGTGGATCGCAAAATCCATCATCTTGCGATGAGATTCCGGTGTTCCAAAAGCACGGTTCATGGCGCGGTGCTTACAGATTTTCTTCCAGACGGTTTGGAGGGTTATGTATATGTATATATATATCTGAACGTTAATGCATGTTACTCATAGTTATTGAATAAATGCAATAGCAAAAATTAAGATAATATAAAAACAATTAATTTGCATGTTTACAGTAAACATTTTAAATGAAAACTGGCACTTATGGTAGAAGTATCACGAATCAATAAGATGCAAAATTACGAAATTAAATTCAAGTTAAAGTGGACAGTCAGGGAGATAATAGGAAAAGGAAAATTATAGCCCGACTCGTGGCTCAGTGGTAAAGTGGGCCACTGGTGAGCATTAGAGTTGATTCACACCGTTAGCGGCATTGCTGTAGACACTGTTTCAAAAAGCAAGAAGATTTGATGGTGTTTGTGATGTTCAGCCTCTTGCCTCGTTAATCGGACTACTTGGTGGGAGTATTCTGGGTTTGCACCAATACGATACTCAAATACGGATAGTTCTCCCTAAAAGTCCTCCCTGAAGGCACTGTCGTCCTCCTTCAGCGTCACGGAGCCAAATAGACTACTCATGGAGTGTCCGTCCCACACTACAGGACACTGAGGATTAGTCATACCAATAACAAGAAATTAAAACAACGATCAGCATATTTAGATTCAACATTTAGATTCAACATTTTATAAAAGAATGAAGAATTGATCGGAATATAAAAATGATTGTTTAAATCCAAAGATAAATAAAGCTTTAAGAGCTTGACGTTGACGCATTACGAAATAAATGCCCGCTGAGAAATGAATTCTAAGCGGCGATACAACGCCAACTCTAGTACGAAAATAACGGGTGATGGTTGTCTTAACTTTCTGTTCTTTTGAATAGAGAAGCGAATTTTATTTTATTACTACTCTATGTAGAAACCTATTAAAATAAAATGTGCAATGCTCCAATTATCTTTCCCAATTTCGAAGTGAAACATTTTCTTTCTTTTTTTATTATTATTATTTCTAAGCAGCATTTCATTCACAACTAACGCAATTTATCTCAAAATCCGAATACTTGAGTACTAAAACAATTCAAACCGAAAACGAATTTGGCACGACACTAGAAAAAGGATGAAACCAGATAAAACATTTCAAACTGACATCGAGTGTTAATTACTACAATTATCCCACCCATCAGAGAAAAGCATGCACACTGTCTTATTAGCTCCACACCAAACAGCGATACGCAATCCCAACCATTCCAGACCTATTTTCCCGTTTTCCTGGAAAAGAAAGTTCCGAATTAATGCCACTCCATTTATCGCAGAGGCGAAAATTAAAGTAATTAAAAGACTTCATTCCATTCGAAAGGCAAAGGGGCTGTAGAGGTACCGAATGTCACGACCGTAACTAGACGTGATATTGTAATTAAGTCTTCCCGTCTTTTCTATCTCGGAATCCAATTTCAGTCAAAGTTGCAGTTTAAACTCCGGTTGACCAGCTCTCCAGAAAGAAGGCAAAGATTTCTTAAAGCAGGAACAATTGAAACCGTCATCCTGAATCTAAGAGGGTATTTGCGGAGGAGACTTTTATCTTAAACTTTTGTTGCTTTTTTTTTTTTTTTTTTTTTTTTTTTTAAAGTAAAAAGTAGCTCTGGATTTAATTAAAAGTGTCATTCGTAGTTTAAAAATGTAATCTTTAAAGAGAATCTTTCAGTTTATTACCTGCTTTAGTGCGGTTATTTGACTGCAAGGCTGATGCTGCCTGTTGTGTGTGGTATTCGATGCACTTTTCATCGATTCAAGACAAGAGAATGAATCGATACATCGATTCATTTCTTCCTCCTCCCATTTTCTTAATGGAAGATAGTTTAAATTAATCATGAAACAGTGCTATATCATAACAGAATACAAAAATATTCAATGTCTAACTGCAACCTAATGCCCCTGTTATTATTTATAAAATTAAATGGAGTATTTAAGAAAACTGCATTTCAGAGTGATCGCAAATATTAATTGTTGCACATGGAAATTAACAAATGTAATATATAGATATGCAGATTTCTAAACTTTTCTCGAAGCAAACGATACATTTCTAATATACCGTCAGGTAAATATGAAAATAACGACTAATCATTTTAATTTTTTTAAGGAAAACAATAAATTAAGGCATCAGATTGTTTACAATAATTCTATTTACAAATCAATAATTTTAAAATTACTTATTTTTGGTAATGGAGATATATTACACATATACAAATTTGAGGCTTAATTAACACATGCTCCAGGTTCGAATCTTGGTGGTGGCATGGATATTTGGGAGTGGTTCGGAATCCACTTTTTAAATTGTAGGTCCCGGTCTGTTATCCCTTATATGCACAAGATGACCGTGGAGCGACAAACCAAACCAAATTTCACAACTCCACCGACTATTTTCGAACAGAGGCTCCTCAGAAAACTAATAAAATGTTACAACTAGCAAAAGAGCATTTGACAGGTATAAATAAAGAAAAAAAGAATAGATAAAAATAAACAGAAATAAAAAATACCATTCTGAGCAGTGAAATTATTTTAAAAACCTGTTTCTTCATGCCAGAATCAATATCATTAACAACTGAACGTTCCTCTGTTAATGAGAATGACGTGGAATACGATGTGAACGATATGATTTTTAGACAAATTCGTCTGATTGTAATCGAATTAAATTTTACCTGGAAATTTCAGCTATCTGATATGCAATACTAAGTTTTTTAATTAATTTTATAAGATTGCGATACAGAATATTTCCTGATTTTATCAAAAATTTATTTTAAATCTCCTGTATTGATAAACTTGGAGAAATATTATATGTTGTTTGGTGCAGCTTGTCAAAATTGCCTTTTTTTTGCCAAAAACTACACCTGCTTACTTTAAGTGACAAACATTAGGTACAGTGTAGCAGGTCTATAGTCTCTCTGCATAAGGCTGAAACTGCTACACCTTATCCATTCTACCGATGAATAACTTAGATCAGGTATCGCCATCCCGCGGTCCGCCTTGAATATTTTTCTGGTCCATGAGGTTTATCAAACTTTTGAAAATATATTTATTTTATAACGGCCAAAGCAGTGAATACCAATGCATTAAAAAAATACGTCCTGTGCACATCCATATATTTAAAAATTAACTGTTGAAATGATGAGAAAAAATTAACTTTGATTTTAAAATAATATTCTTGAGAATATATAAAACTATTGCCTGTTTTATTTATGAGTTTATAACTATGAGTTCGCAGAATAATTAAATTATATTCTGCGAACTTGGAACCCTATACTATAGCAGGTTTTATGTTTCACTTTAAGTGACCTCAGTGACCATTGCTAGATAAGCACTGTTGATTGTTGATAGGAGACCAAACCAGACTCTTAGTAGAAGTTGTTAGCGCTTTTGGTTCAACTTACACCTGCTGTTTTCATAAATGGAAGATAAATACTGAAAATTGAAAACCTTCATAATGCATGAAATATTTAATTTGTAAAAAGAGACGATGAATGATTTTAAATCACATTTCCAGTTCAACTCAAGAGCATTGCTTTCATAGACAATGTAACAGTTAAAATGCCAAAGGGGAAGGGGGGAATGTGCAGTGTTCAAGTGGTTCTCTTTTTTCTGCGCTCTTGAACATAAAGACTCGATGCAATCAACCTTCAGAAACGAAATTGAATTCCCGAACAAAACCATCGCCAACAAATGAAACATTATTTAATTCCAACAAAGCACGAAATTGAGAACAAAAATGCAATAAAATCCAGTATGAGAAGAAGAAGAAGGGAAAAAAATTGCGTTTGAAGCTAAGCCAATTAAGACAAAACGCTGCATTTTCTTTGATTTGTAAAAGCCGTGGAAAGAACTTTAATCAAACCTCATATGTTAATTACGGCAGAAATCCCCATTCGAATTAGTTACGCTTCAGTTGACCGGACAGGAAAAAGGGGACCGGAATTTTCTCTCTCTCCAGGTTTTATTTTCCCCGGAGTCAACCTGGAATCCCGGAACGTAAATCCCGCCGGACAAGTGATCGCCCTCGTTGAGAAGTTACGGTCACTGCATCCAAACTCAAAAGGGGGAGAAAAAGGGAAAAAGCTGACAAGAAAGTAAAAATAAAAAAATCCCTTTTCGTTGCCTCAAGGGAATTAAAATGGTAAGGTGTCAAAATTGCTTTTGAGTCTAAGAAGTGCGGAATGGGTAGTTTGCTTTGTAACCTTTCAAAGCAATACAGTGAATGCAGTGACGTATTTCTAAGGACACTTCAAAAGTATTTCTGTAACATTTTAAAAGTAATCCAGAAGAAGAAGAAAAATCAAACCAACACTTAAGATTAATTATAAAGAACACTTTGGCGATCGCTAAAGTAATATATTAATCAAAAAAGACAATATAAATAATTAATTAGTATATTGAATTAGTTGGATTAATATATTGAATTGGGATCGTAATAATTGGAAAACACTGATAATCTTAATAAACTACATGTTAATTTGTAAAATTGTTCCTTAATTATATATATAAGGAAGATTTTTTTAGTTATTTTAATTGTATTTTATATTTTATATACTATTTAACTCTCGTAGAAATATATTAAAAGCTCTTATAAACACTTTTTTCGTAAAAGGGTCAATAAAAAAAAACAAGAAATTCATGAAGATATTGATAAAAAGCCAACTAAAAGCCAAGAAATTCACGAAAAGGTCGAGGAAGTTTGAAATAAATGATCAAATCCATCAACCAATTCAATTAAAATCAAAAACCAAAACCAAACCAAACCAATCCAAAAAATAGATCTATTAAAAACATTCTATAATACATTACATTTTTTTATCGATACAACTTTCAGTGAAACGAAAAATTAATTGAAAATATGAAAACTTGTAGGGAAAAAAACCCGCTACTAGCACTAATTGTTGAAATAATAGCTCTTAATAATAAGTAGCTAAATTATGATTAAAATTCTGGATTCTATTTGCTACACTATAAAAAAAAAATGAAAATTCACGACATTAATTATAGATAATAATGATTAATGTAGTACTACTTATCTTATAAAATCAATAGAATCCAGAATTTTAATCACAATTTAGCTACTTATTATTAAGAACTATTATTTTAATAATTAGTGTTAGTAGCGTATAATGTTTCTGCTACACATTGATTGAGCACTATGTGCTAATAAATCATGCATTAAATACAATAAATTTTACACGGAACATATTAAAACTATAACGCACATTTCTACAAATCATATATAATTTCATAATAGCCATCATACATAAAAACAATAATAATATTTACATAGACTGAAGCTTTTGTTTTAATTAATTCCATTAATCCTTAAACAAGGAGCAAATAATTCTCTGATATCTTCCATTTAACTTCAAAAGACCATAACCGTGTCTCCAAAGCAAGCCGAAGTTTGCCAAAGTATTGACCAAGTGCTGGATCAATATCCCCATTCTATAAACCAGGATTCTCTCTTTTCCCAAGTCTCATCCAGGCTTTAAATCCTCTGCGATCCAAACATTTTTGAGTGCAAATGGAATTGGATAGAGATCTACGGAATCCATTGAAGGTCCCAAATAGTTTGCGACCACAAATCAAACTTTAATTAATACTGCTTATTGGACGGAGAGTCGTAAAACTGCAACTGGTCCGCAGAGGTTTAAATCCTCCAATCCTGAAACAATTTATTCGACTCATCCTCCAACCAATACAAAGCAAAGATTTATATTCTGGAGTTGCGGACCAAATTAAATTACGTTAGATTTCTATGCAACAAAGCTCGATTAAAAAACCGCTTGCCTGTGGTTCTAGAAGCCATAAAACCAATAAAAACAAAATCATGGCTCACTTGAAAAAAAAAAATTCAACATTATATTTAACAGGCGAGAGGGAGGAAACAGAAAAAGTATTTTATCATTAAAAGTAAAACGCTACATAATGTAACTTTAATACAACAACTGTTTTTTGTTGTTGCCTATTTATTTGCTTGTTAATTAATAAATACTAAATTTATTAAATAAATTGAAAAACTAAATTTTCTTAGCAGTGTCGTTTTTAAAAAAAAGAGTTATAAAACCTCTTTAACATAACAATAATGTATCTGCTGTTTCGTTGTTCTTTCTTATTCCACTGGGTCGACAGCAACATCTAGAAAGTCCATGAACCCATGTGTTCTCATGGTAGGATTCCGAACCACTTACAAACACCCATGCTATTGCCATGATTCAAACCTGAAGCCTGTGGTACCAAAGGCCAGAGCGCTATGGTTTTGGCCATCGCCGCTTTCATTGAAAGAGGGAAGGGGGAGAGTAGCATCTGTTGTGATGGAGCACCCGTAGGTAGAAGTCTGACTTGGCTCCGTGTTGCTGAAGAAGGAAGGCAATGTTTTCGGAAGGACTACCCCGCATTAGCGTATCGTATGGGAGGAAATCCAAACAAATTTCCACCAGGTAGCCGACTCATGAGGCAAAATGCTGACCATCCCAAATGCCAAATTAGTGTGGTATAGTGTATCTATTCCAAGTTAATGTATTTGTGGCCCATGATAACAGTTTTATCAATTCCAAAAGTACATCAATAGTTTTATCTATACGATGACATTTAAATAAAAAATAAAATTCAATTCATCTATAGTAAATTTTAAAAAATTTCCATTTCAATTATATGAACTCCAACAAAAATTAAACATATAGAACATTAATTGATAAAATTAGCATATAAATTCAATTAACTTTTTATTCTGATACACATGGTATTTTTATGCTGTTTGTGGAGGCTATTATTAAAAAAAATTATAATGAATGAGGATAAAAATTTCATAACACTTTATTTAGAAAGGACCACATCAAATTATGCACAAGCTTTACATTAATAGCGCTCGATTTGTACATTCGGTATAAAAATATGAAATCAAGTTCTAGCAATACTTGCAAATTGCCAAGTGTTTTTTTCATGCCAATACAGTATTTTCCAATTTATTAAAATAGAGAAAGTAATACACGTGCAATTGCTAGAATCGATCGTGACACGTTACGGTAAGAATTTGATTTTTAGTATTTAAATATATTGCTACATCGAAGCTTGTGCATATTGACCATCATTAAAGATTGTGCATTGCTAATTCTTTTCAACAGAAATTGCTAATCCTTTGTAAATAGTAATGACTAATTCTTTTGTCAATAGTAATTGCTAATTCTTTGTAAATAGTAATGGCTAATTCTTTGTAAATAGTAATGGCTAATTCTTTGTAAATAGTAAGGGCTAATTCTTTGCAGCATGAACATTCGTCAAGGTTTTTTTAATTAATTCCATAAGATTATTTCTCTGACTCATGTAGAAAGTTGTTATTAAACAATCGTCTCACGCCCAAGTTATAACTATACAGAGTTATAGTTGCAGCATCAAGAATAACAGCAGTAGCGCATTTTTTAATATGTAGGCAAATTTACAAGTCTTTTACTACAAGTTTACAAATCTTTTCGTATTTACAAGTTTCATGCAAATTACAAATATAGATATAAGAACTTAATACAATCTTGTTGAATGACTAATGAAATACATGAATATAATCATCACCTTTTGTGGAGCTGAAAATGCGATAGCAAATCCATTCGTTCTTGTAATAAAAGCCCCCAAATGAATTCCCTAGATGGCAGGGACGTCCCATCATCATTTAATCTATCTCTCTCTGTGGAAAACTGGGAATTATTAAAACTTCACCTCTATTCTTCAACCAGGAGGTCATTTCAGAGAGAGATGAATATATGAATTTAAATTCATTTCCATTGCATTGTGCCCTCAACTCAATTTCAGGAGCTTTTGAATTTACAGGACGCCTTTTCATTAAGCCTACATTCAAAAGAACTGGACGAGAATCACCAGAATTGGATTTCCATCGCACACTCAGAACATGTAAATGCAGAAATCATCTTTAAAGACTTTTATTGAAACACCAAAATGGATACAATTTACCAGGGAAGGGGAATAGAACAACTTAGATTTGCTAAGCTAGATATATTCAATTAAATGTTTCAGAGAGAAAAATAAATGTTTATTCGAAAAGATCTGTTTTTTTTTTTTTTTTTTATTAAACACAAAACATGCAACACATTGTTATTTTATTAAGTTCCACAATAAAAGTAAAATAATAAAATCACAACATATAGTATATCCCCAACTTTAACAATTTTTAAATGCAAAATTATATTTCATTTAGAAAATAAAATATGAAATATTATGCTAGAAATAAAATTACAAAAATATAAATAAACGTGAAGA
Organism: Caerostris extrusa; assembly: GCA_021605095.1. Lineage (NCBI taxonomy): Eukaryota > Metazoa > Arthropoda > Arachnida > Araneae > Araneidae > Caerostris > Caerostris extrusa. The sequence goes on along the minus strand of BPLR01020687.1, from coordinate 111,424 downwards.
AATAAAAAAAACAATAATTGCCGCATTATTAATTTAAAATTAATTCTATTATTAACTTCCCAATGCCGGATGGGTTACTATCAGATGATTGGCTATTGATACCATAGCAAGTTTAGTAAGTACATTGGCCCATTGGAGTTCAAGTGCAAGTTCATTGGCGCTGAAGCCGGGCAAATTGACAACCCATGAGAGCCTGCTACACTACACACCTTTCAGTAAAAGGAAGTGAAAAGAACCCGAAAATAGATAGTTTGACTGTCGATATGAGATTCTTTCTTTACAATGTGTGGCACACGCCTTCCTGGAATCGAACTCAAATCTTCTAATATTATTACTGGTCACATGTAGAGTTTTAATAAAAGTGAAATGTTTCAAGCCACGTCTATATTCGAAACATTTATTGAAACATTTGTTTGTTCTTGGACGTTGCAATCTGAACTCAAAAAGCAAATTTTATTATCTACATTTACGAGTCAATCTCTGTCGTCATTCAGAATATTATAAACCCTTTGGTGAAAAACCGAAAATTGACACCAGTCGAGCGATAATTCTGCTGTCCTGAAAACTGAGAAGCGGAACTACATGTGTTTCGATTTCCATATAAAGTGCAGTAAATCAATTCAATTTGAAGCGCTCAAACCTTTCGTTCTGAGGTCTGAAGCCGAGTACATTTATTTAAGTCTATTAGAAAGGCAGATGTATAGGAGATTTAGCGTTACGCAGGACATGCCCGGACAGCAAAGGGCCTGCTACACTGCACCCAATTTAAAAGACCATAACCAGAGATTGCATCTAGAGGTTCGCACAATCCTCATAATAAATCAAGGGAGGACTTTCACTCTTCAGCATACACTCAGAATCTTTCGATCACTTGCATGGTTTTGAGCCCGCCATGCCTAATTCAGAAACTCAAATTGCCATCCTCCAAACTATACCGACTTAATATTAAACAGAATTATCCATTTTAATTAATAATTTTATCACAAAATATGCAAAAAAAATAGCGTAAAAATCATTACATATCTGGAATGCATAAATATTCCAATGCTATAAATCAAACTCCATCTTAAAAAAAATTAATTAAACAGTACATAAGGAATGAAACCCTAGAAGGATTAAACTGTACACATTTCAATAAATTGATTTTTCCAAGACCATTTCTCATACTTCTATTATCTTCAAACGTAGAAACAAACACAGAATAGAATATTAGCAAAGATATTAAAAAAAAAAAAAATTCTACTCAGGCTTAATATCAGTGGAAAAGAAAAAAAAGAGAGAGAGAATATCACTAGGTTTTCCTATTATATTCCAAAGGATTGCGTCCCAAGACCAGTGGGAAAGATTATACAAAAGAGGGGGGGAAAAAAATAACCTTCTTTAATTTCGGGAGCCGTCATAGCCTAACACGCAAAAGGAAAGATAACAAATTTTCGTTTCCGAACACAGAAAACAAAACCTGGAACAACTCGAAGAATAAGGAATAACTATTCGCCAAAAACATAATTAATTTCGAGAGGGATTGTGGGGAATAAAAATGGAAAAAAAAAAAAAAAAAAAAAAAAAAAGAAAAAAAAAAAGATTCTCGAAACAGAAAGACAAAAGAGTTCTCTGCAAACCTTTAAAATTATATTTAATCAGTATCGTGTCTCGTTCGCCCACCGCGAGATTTAATTGCACAGTTGCACACTAGAAATAAATTCAAATTCAAATAAATACCGGTAAACATTCTAGTATATAATTATATCAGAATATCTACTTATATTTATCGAAACGCCAAAAAAGTATTATTAAAGGAACACTAGTCTTAAATTTATTATTATTTAATTACAGTTATTTTTGGTTTGTTTTTGTCCTATCATCCATATGGAAAATCACAAGCTTCATTCTTTTCTAAATTATAGTCGAACCTGTTTTGTAGCCATAAATGAGATCGCATTAAAAATATCTTGAAATTTCATAAGTAGCAATAAAATATAGTGTTTTCAACACATTTTAAAAACATTTTATGTGGTAAATTGGAACAGCATAAAAAAGTCTACAGAGAAGATACGTAAATCAAATCTCACGTGTAATACTACCCAGCACGTAATAACATTCGTGTTAATGGAAAGATGTAATATCAGGTGAGCCCTCTGTTGGATTTTTCTTTTAATTTACATGTTATTTTCACATGGATCCGTTTTTTTTTCTCTTTAAATTACATTTTAATTGATTTTTATTAACAATATGCATTTTTTTATTTTCATATACTGACAAAAAAAAAAAATCGCACAAAATAGGTCCACATAAAAATCAAGATCATTAAGAAACTGAAGATCCCTTGCGCAAGTTGTGATTTTTTGTGTCTGTTTGCCTATTTATTTATTGCCCTTTTAGTCAAAAAAGGACTTTCGGTTTACGAATTTATAGTGTCCATCAGACAAGGAAGTTTCAGACTGGTTTCGAATCCGACTTCTCTGCACCATTACGCCGCTCTATTTGGTATCTCATAATTAATATTTCCAATTCTTTTTTAAAAAGAAATAATAATGATATGAGCAAATAAAAACATTGAATACATTTCGCGATAATGGTAGTATATTAAGATGAGATTATTAACGCAATAACACGAAATACGTTTTGAAACGTTTGAGAAAAGAAACTAAATTACGAATCTCAATTAAAACTTTACGAATTCAATGCCTTCCGTTCTATCGCGCGTTCATTTTTAAAATCTTAACTTTGCTATTTGGTTGTTCCGTTCCTTTTTCACAAAACAGGAAGAAAAAAAGTCGTAAATCAAACAACACGATACTGCACAAATACGAACTTTAAATCCCAGCGACCTTTCAGAACCTGCGACTGTTTGGAAACAAATTTCCGTCTCCATACCACCTCCACATTGTAAACAGGTTGCACAAGGCGACGCGAATTCCCCAAACGGTGATGAAAACGCGACTTTTCCATTTATCATTTGCTCGAAAAGGAAACGAAACGGTAATGAATAAACACGGCGTCGTCGCAGGTTTTTTTGTCAAAATAGTTTTTTTAGAAAATGCAAAAGGCAAAAAAAAAAAAAAAAAAAAAAAAAACCAAAAATGTTGAAAAGATGCCGCATGAGACAAAGCCATGCCCGGAACAACTAAAAGCATTACCTGCTTTTTTTATTTTTATTTATTATCATTATTACAGCACGGAGGAAGACGTTGGGTGTTGATAAAAGAACACAGTCAACATTTGCTAATGGATGCTTTTGCAGCTTTTGTAACTCAATCTCAAAAATTAGTTTACGTTCACGACAAAGGAGGACTGTCTCTTAAAAGGTTGAAATCTTTATTAATTATGGAATACATCGTTTCCTTTTTTTTTTTTTTCGAGAAATATGACGCGTTGTGTACTTTCGTGTCTTGCTAATGATTAAGTGCCGTGGTCCTTTTTTTTTTTAATCTTAGAACATCGTCGGAACGAAATTTGAATTCTTTTCCTATCTTAAATTTTGTAGCTTTAAAAGTTTTAATCTTTCAGGAACACGCAGTTTGTCTATTAAGTAATTGGAAGATTAAACAAAATTTAAAAAAAAAAAAAAATTGTAAGAAAAAAATTTATCAAATAATAAAAAAAAATCTCTAAAATAAAAATATATATTTAAAAATAAATTTAGTTAACGTAAAAATTTGACTTCTGTATCCATTTTCACTTCTCAAATATAACTTAAATGATTATCTATTAGAGGTTTTGGCAAATGCATAAGCAACATAGGTCAAAAAACATTCGAAATCATTCCTAGAGTCTCAGGAAAACCACAGAATTCCATTTAGAGAAAAAAACTATGTTTACAAGTCGTCAAGATCCAACAGATTTCCAACATACCTCAAAAGATTCAAACTCCCATAAGATGATTTAGAAGAAACTGGAGAACCCATCCACTATGCAGCTACTTGTACTCTTAGAGAATCATGGCATCTTAATGTACCCTCTAAGGTTTTTGCACTCAGTGGCAGAGAAATATAATTTGCAACCCATGGACCACATGGAAATTCATCCAATTAATGAACTTTATAGAAGAAAATGAACGATTAATTATCCCAAGAAGCCAGTAACCCCTAAATACAAATAGAATTCTATGTGCCTATTATATCATTCCCAACAAAAAGTATTTCATTCTTCGTAGCCATCCTATTATTTTTGTATCGCATACCATACTTTTTATAAACAGATTTACCACCGTTATTTATTCCAACTGTATTGTATACTTCTTGTTTCACCCATGCTTATGTTAGTTTGCATAGTACCATGGCATATTTTTCTTTTTGTATTGTAATTCATTGTATTTCTGTAATTGTAAGTTTTCATTATTATTATTAGTATTCCACCTTCATCTTTTTAACTGATAATGTGCTACATATCGCTGGGTACAAAATTGAGGTGTGAGGCAAAGTAAAGTTACCTTAAAGAATGTTGATATAAATCAGCAAAATCATTAAATCAATAATGAAGGATTCTACAGAAAAAAAAAATTGGAAAAACAAAACTTCTTAAAGAAGAAATTATATTTCCCAAAATTAAATGTATAAAATTAAAAAATAATAATAATAGTAAAATTTCAATTTTATACAAAATAATGTAGAAAATTTATCATTTTTGTTGTCACTGTCTCTTACTCGCTGATAGGATCTGGTCTTGCCCGGTTTCAGGAAACAACATATATTTTAATCTTTAGTAAGATTTGTTGAAAATAAAAGCAAAATACAAAACTAATTATCTTTAATCTCAATGGATAATTTCCTATGTCTATGAAGTTATAATAACAATGTGTGCATGAAATATAATACTTTAAATTTCCATTATATTAAAATAAAAAATGAATGAAAATAGGAAAACAAATAAATAAATATATGATAAATTTTAAAATGAATACTCAATGTAAAAAAATGTTAAATGCATATTATAAATCATAAACATGAATAAAAACAGATAAAGTATCATTTCTAATTCATAGTGTTGAGAAGTTGATGCCTAAATTGAATATGGATGTTCGATATGAAGATTTTATTAAACTAAGAATCAGCTAAAAATTACAGGTATCAATCAACAGAATAATATTTTAAAAAACATCAATGACATTTACAATTTTCAAACAATAATATAAAAAAAAAAAAAAAAAAATTTTAAGTCAATTCCTACTTTATTTTCACTCTATTGCAGAAAGTCCTTTATAAATAATTTTCATTCATTTTTTAAGTTTATCTGGCGCCATCTATTGGTAAATATATTCAACTTAAATCTACAAAAAAACTAAAATTAATTAATAAAAATTAACTAATGAATTGATATTTGAAAAAACAGTATTAACATCCAGTGTCATCCACTGCAAGTTAAAAAAAATGTATTTGAACTTGAGTGGATGAATAGAAAATATTTTATGAACGATTGAAAATTTGAACAAGATATATGTAGGGAGAGTGTGATCTAATAGAAGGAATTAAAAAAGACGTTCAAATAATCCACTAATAAATGCTTATCTCTCATAGGGAGTTTAACAAACTCTTTATGAGCGATAAGCAATGTTGTTTTCAGGTCTCTTGTAAATATTTTGTAAGTCCACTTTTTTCCAAGACGAAACAACAAAGATTCAATGCCTGGAGCTTTGCATTATTTCCATCTTTTCCCAAAAGGGTTACCAGCACTAAACGTTGAAAAACTGCTATCAAAATGCGAGGCTTACTCCTCTAAACACCGAGAGTACTTTTTAAAGTTGAACAGAGTCAACTCCAACGTCTCTTGAAGGACATTTAGAATTCTTTCAGCAACCTCAAGACAGTTTAACCCTTAAAATGGATTGTACCCAAACGACAAAGCTTAAGTGAAAACAACCAGCTTTAAGAATAAAGTACGCTTTTTAAGCGAGCCTTCAACTAATGAGAAGCCTTTTCTTCTCTTTTTCCCAGTTAGCTTAAGCTCTTGATGGCCGTGTAGAACTTTGGGAACCATTTCTTTGGTCAGCGTTTGCTTAATTATTGACGGAGCCGTTTTGGTTAACGACACGTCCAAATGTTTTTGTTAACGACTTGTTATAAAAACTGCAGATTAAATTTCACGGTGGGAATTTTTTTCAAAGTCAACAAAATAATTGAGTTTATAAAAAATATAAATTGCTAGTTAAAAAATATTAAGCTAATGATAATAAAAATACAGCTAAAAAAAAGTATACTACGAAAAAGATGGTAAAGCATTAAAAATAACGCAGTTTCTAAATATTAATTTAATGTAATTTAAAAGTAATTTCAAAATATATTTCGTTAATTAAAACCTTTGTTTAATTATGTCAGGAATTTAAAGTATGATAAATTTCTATATTTCTAAAAATATTTTTAAGTCAATTTCTGTGGAATATCCCAAAATAAAGCACTTCTTTAAATATAAGCACAATCAGTTTTGCAGATGTGGAATAGAGCAATTTATTAATAAAAGAGCATTCTCAATATGTTTTCGAAAGAACAGTGGGGCAATTACCAAAAATAAATGCGATTTCTTTTGAACAGTCAGAAGATTATACGACAGAAAATATCTTAATTTTAAACTATCAAAACAAGCGATATTTAAGGTGATTTTAATCTTACTTCCGAAAGCTGATGTAACAAAGTGGGCGACATCGAAAAATAAATCTAACTTTATCAAACTTACACAAAAATATCGAAAATCCACGATTTACGAATTGCTAAGAAAGATGATCACGGATTCAGAACAAATTTGAACGAATTAGTTTTCTATGCGTCGCCCAATCCATTCGTTCTCTGTGCTGAACGGAGATTCACTTGCAGGACATTGTATAAAGCCGCGTCCACATTTGAAACATTACCCTGATTGCTGGTCTCTTATCAGGCGTTGCAAATTGAATGCGGGAAACCAACCCCTTTATGTCCCCTTTCGTCTTTGGGAAAATCGTAAATCCTTTGACAATTGACCAAAGTTGGTCACTAGGCCTAACATTTAATTTTCTAGAAAGTAGGACAAATTATCAAAAAAGAAACAAATCTGTCAAAATATCTGCCCAAATTGAAAACCATTCGGTTCAGAAAGAGAGCGCGAAAAAGCGTTCGCATAGATGTGTGATTTACAGAAAATACGCTAATATTAAGATATACTTATAGAAAATATGTTCCACCATTAAGTCATCAACTCTCGTAATTAAAGTTTATGTGTGTCCTCCAAACTATAGACATTACAAATAAGTCTTATTTCATTAAGTAATAATATTATTTTCTTAAGATTACACATTTGATTTCCCCCTCCTCGTAGCGAATTAATTTCACTCAATATGTTATTTGCATTTAATCAAAATCTGTAAGATAATAATAAAAATGCAATGTTGTTTTGTAAAAGAAAAGCAAGAAGTAAAATTAATTTGAATTTTCATTTATTGACGTTTTCTTTCATGTCTGCTATTATTTTTGTTTTATTATTTATTATTATATTTAATATTTATTATTATATTTAATATTTATTATTATATTTAATATTTATTATTATATTTAATATTTATTATTATATTTAATATTTATTATTACATTTAATATATATTAATTATTGTTTGTTTATTATTTTTTGTAAGTCCTACTTCTGCCTATTACATTTTTTTTTGACAAACAATTCTGCATATATCTTCAAGAAGATGTTCTTAAAATTGATAAAAACCACATGGACTTCAATAACATGCAATGGAATGGATGTGCCTCGACCACGCATTGCTATCTGCTTCCCATTGGCTATCACTTGCAGACCTAACCTCCTGATAAACCAATCACGCCCCCTTCCCGTTCAGCCCCGAACCGCAGCGATTGTTGTCCACACTCCATGCGCGGGCGTCCCGTGAGCGATGACCCATCCCAAAGGAAAGGGCTCACAGATTTGTGTAATGGTTTGTGGACATGGCGGGATTAATGTCACGGGGGCAATGGCTTCCTGTAATCCCCAATAACGCTCGAATAATTCAACTAGCCCACGCACAATGGGTTACCAGTTACCCCATCGCTTCAGGTGCATAGAGGATAGGAACGGCTTTTCGGTATTCAGTTTTAAACACTCCATTGTGGCACTGCAAATGCATTAATAGATGTGTTTTCGACATAGTGTTTTGCTAATTTATATATATATATGCACATACATGCATCACTAGAGGTATTTATAACTCGGTTCCAGTTATCTAGTGAGCACATTACATGGTTTTATAATGACGAGAGATCACTTATTGCTTGATGAAGCTATCCTCAAGATCTCATATTTAAATTTCTTTTAGGATTTTATAATTAACTGTCTGGGTTAACCTTTTGGTTTTTTTAACTGTCATTTCTATTACTATTAGGTTTTGCTAATTTATTTGTCATGTCAGGAATGAAGACAGTCATATAATATAATTTCTTTGGGTGACAGGATGTTATAATTAATTTCTTTTGGATTTTATAATTTCCATCAGGATCTTATTGATTTATTTTGGATTTTATTGATTATCTGGACAACTTGTTTCACATAATGTTGGTGTATATTTTGTACAAATATTTAAGTACTTTTATTTTTAACCTGTAGTTACAGTTACAATCGTTCACAGTTTTTAATTGTGTTCATCTAATAATTTTCAGTTTCGTCGCTGAAGCTTATGAACCCTTCGGATATCGTTTTTTTTTTTTTTTTTTTTTTTTTTTTTTAAGGGTCTCATTATTACACACTTCAAAATGTATTATTATACAATTTTATTGTATTTCTGTGAAGCACATGATAATTGACATGTTGCGAATACTATTGCAGTTTATGCAAAATAGTCGTGCAACCTGTTTATTTTTATTAGGTCCCTTTTATTTTAGTATTGATTAAATAGGCCTATCATGTAAACCATATCGTTTTTGGCGTCAATCATGTCGATTCGTAGAATATTACTGCAATATTTCAAACACAGATTGGAAAGGTTTACGAAACTAATGTAAACATGATAATTGACATGTTGCGAATACTATTGCGGTTTATGCAAAATAGTTGTGCAACCTGTTTATTTTTTATTAGGTCCCTTTTTTTTTTTAGTATTGATTAAATAGGCCTATCATGTAAACCATATCGTTTTGGCGTCAATCATGTCGATTCGTAGAATATTACTGCAATATTTCAAACACAGATTGGAAAGGTTTACGAAACTAATGTAAACATGATAATTGACATGTTGCGAATACTATTGCGGTTTTATGCAAAATAGTTGTGCAACCTGTTTATTTTTTATTAGGTCCCTTTTATTTTTAGTATTGATTAAATAGGCCTATCATGTAAGCCATATCGTTTTTGGCGTCAATCATGTCGATTCGTAGAATATTACTGCAATATTTCAAACACAGATTGGAAAGGTTTACGAAACTAATGTAAACAAGCATCACATCATAGCAAACAAACTTTTGTACAAAATTACAATAGAGTGAAGTCTATATCTATCATATATATACAGAAATGCTTAAACAATCTATTTAACACTAAACAGATTTGTAAATATTTCCTTTTTCTATTCATAATAGATACTAATGACTCAAATGGCAACGTACTTCATCTTTATTAAAAGTTTTGTCGTAACATTAAAAGGCACAAATTATATTTGAATTTCCGTTCCAATAACACTAATTCTTCAATTAAGAATTATTTTTGCGTGATTCTAATGCTAATTCTGCTAATTCTAACGCTGCAATTTTTATGAACACAAAATAAACGGTAAATGAATAGTAAGTAAAACTTACATCACTTAAGTAAGTAAACTTCATCAATCACATGATCACTTACTCTTAAGTAACATCATTCTAACAATATACAACAATTCTTCAATAAAAACGAAGTATTTATTAGTTATTGATGATTTTTTTAATTCCTCTTACAATTTTTTACACAGCTCCCTTATTTTATTCAATGACATCCAATTGTTTTTTACTCTGTTATCGCCCACTTTAAAACATTATAATATCCGATAAAAAGAGTATCGACCACTTTAAGAAGTGTGAATTCTATTGTGACTTTTTTGAAAAAGGTTCACCAGCAGTGACATCTATCGGAAACATTGCCAACTATTTAGCAGCAAATGTTCTTCTTTTTGTTCTTTAATCAGTTAATATTTAATGAATATGTAGTTTATTAAAAAATAATTATATTTGAATCGCTGAATTCCAAAACTTTCTATATTTCAAACTATGCAACTTTATAAGTAAATTTAATTCTTATTTTAAGTTACGATAATATTTATTTTGGAATAACTGCACAAAGAAAAGTAAAAATTATTCATTTTTATTGAATAATTAGTTTTAACTTCTTAACTGTAATTAATAATTGCGAATTAAACAGGGAAATACTTTTCAATCCATAAAATAGCTTTAAACTAATCATAAAGGAAATTTCTTAGATGAAATAAACAATAATTTCTCATTTCGCACTAGGATTTATATTCTTGCATATAGATGGCAGCACGAAACATTCGGTTAAAATACAAGTGTAAAGACATAAATCCGGAAAAATTTTTTTATTATCAAAATTTTTCAAGGATTTATTTTCACATTTTAAATGTTTAAATAACTTTTATATCTAAATGAATACAAATTAAATTTTATATAAATGTTAGAAAAAAAGGAAGGAAAGTCTGAAAATATAGAAACAAGATCTTGATGGGATGGTTCATGTCTCGACGGAGAGGACACAAGCCTTTCTGTCTGTCAACTCAAATGACATCCTAGATCAGGGGTGGCCAACCCAAATGATCTTGCAGGCCACTTAGGAAATACATCCCTAACTCTACGGGCCGCGTGAAAAATTATATATCCCCATATTAGATTTAGATCCACTATAGGCATTTTTTTGGAGTGAAAAATTCTAACATAATGTGTCATTATTATTGTGTTTACTATTATTCTTACATATAAACATAGGTAATATAACAATAATAATATTAAAAGCGCATTACAAAGAAATATATAACACTAAAAATGAAACATAAAAAATAATTTATAACAATAAATATAATATAGTTATTCTGCGATCTCATAACTCTAAACTCATCAATAAAACAGGCAATATCTGTCCTATATTCGAAAGAATATTATTTTAAAATCAAAGTTCATTTTTCTCATCATTTCGACAGTTCATTTTGAATACATGGATACGCACATAATGTATTTTTTTTAATACATTGGTTTTCACTACTTCGGCCATTATAAATTTTTGTTTTTGTTTTGTAAAAAGTGTGATACTTCTCACGGGGCGGAAAAATATTCAAAGCAGGCCGGGGATTGGCCACCCCTATTATAGACTATCCCTATTAACGCAAATGTGCAAAATTATATATATTAATCGTAAAAACTATTAATTAAGAACTAAACTTATTATAAAACCGCCGATTAGTTAATTTAAACATTTGCTGTAATTTAATAATACGTAAATATATACTTTTTTTTTTTCTTTTATTTTTTTAAATTACAGCAAATCTTTAAATTAACTAATCGGCGGTTTCTAATAAGTTTAGTTCTTAATTAATAGTTTTTACGATGTAGTTGATAATCAGACTTTTTTTCGATTGCTTGTTTAATTTGGTTTGTTTCTACAAATAATTTCGTCTTATAATATTAAGCCGATTTTGGTTGAAAATCCATTATTAAAATTTTTTTGGAAGGGGGAGGGAACTTGGTAATGTTATTACTTTTGTTAAAATACAATAGGTTACACTTCAAGGTTCATATCTGTAAGAATTGGGTTTCATAATAATAAATATCATTGAATAGTACAACTTTTACTAATAAACATCATATTTGCGTGATTAATTTATTATTATAGCCTCATCAATTCATCTCTTATAAACGAAAAAAAAACAACAGAAGTGCTTCATTTATTTTCTATTAATTATTATTTTTTTAAAAATAAAGCATGTAAAAGACTTCTTTTTACAATGCATGTTAGAAGAAAAATAAATAAAAGACATTTATTTTCGATACAATGCAGTTGAATCATACGATCTTTTTATACTTGATTAAAAGAAATGAAATCCTAATTAGTAGCAGCAACATATTTAGATTTTTAATGTTCGAATTGTGAATCAAACATTTTTTCATAAGACTTTCAATGATAGAACAAAAAAAAACTAAACATGATACACAACTTTTTAGAATAAAAATTATTTTTTATATTGAAAAAATATACAATTTTATTTCTTATAAAGTAATATTTTGTTAATTGGTAATAAACAATTATTTAGAATATTTATAAAAATGAATATGAACCATGAATAAAAACCAGTAGTCCTGGTGGTGCCATCTGTTGAGGCAATTGAAAAATCAAACATCTTATCAAAACTATTATACATCTCACAAATACGAAAAATAATAATGTAATAAATTTAAATAATAATAATAAAAATTATGAGAGGTATGAGTTGGATAAATTATTTTAACAAGAGGTTTGAAGAATGAAATTCATACAAGCGCCACATATTTAATAATTTAGCAAAATATACAGAATTTTACAATTTCAGCATTTTTATCTGCTATAATTTTTATCTAAGAATTATAATTTCTATTTGCAAATATTTTAAATCAATTTTGTAAACATGTTTGCTGTGAAAAAGATAGAAAACTTGTAAAATTTATCGTAAAAAGAAATTGAGCAAATTTAGTTTCTTACAAACCTTAATTTTGAAATTTTTACATCGTGATTGAGTGAATAATATTTTAACACTCACATTTTATACAGCTAAATTACAGTTGATAGTGATATATTCTATACACAAATTTGATTGGAAGGAATACAGAGGATACAGAAGGATATACAATTTAAAATTCTAAAAGCTACATGTGCATCCTGAAAAAATTATCTTTACAATAGATTACATCAAAATACAAAGAAAAAAATTATGAAAACACCCACTCAATTAGCTAAAAAAAAAAGTTAAAACGCAGAACATTATAAGCAACGCTCAATTTTGGAAGACAATAACATAAAAAACAAGCCTTTTTTTTTTTCTTGACACGGCAATATTTTGAATGTATGCGGTTGTGGTTCTAAATCGCTGGCGACATGTCTTGCAGTTACTACTTTCAGAAATGCAATGTTTGTAAATAGTTTTTTTTTTTTTTTTTCCGGGGTTTATAATATACGACAAACAATTGCAACCAAATACTCCTGAAATTTTTCCGGAAAGCAATACCCTCCTTTCAACTACATAAGCCCTATCGAAACACGGTGAAGAAGAATAAAAAACTATCGAATTATATAGCGTAGAACTATATGACTAAATGCATTTTGTAAAAGAAAAACTAACATTTTTTTTTTTTTTTAATTTTTGCGTCAATGAGTAAATAGTACGAGCAAGTCAAAATTTAAAATGAGATTATTAAGATGCCTATGCGACGAAGGATTTTAAATTAAGTAAGAAGGAATAAAGGGCTTAACTTATCAAGGAGAATCAAAGCGGCAATACAAAATGCAGATATGAATTTAAAAAAAAAAAAACTCAACATAAAAGCATGAAATGATGTAAAATTAAAAATTAATATCTATGTATACATAATAGAACTCCCTTAAAACACTGTTTATGGAGGATTATAAAATAACTGTTTAAAGAGCATATTCAACTCTAAAAGAGTTGAATATTGTTTCATAGCATTTTTAATATGTCGCGAAGTATTTGCAATTGTAACCATTAACTAGCTATTTATATTATCATGACACGTTTAGGATTTCAAAACGTAACAGGTTAAAATTGAGAATGAATATACGTTGACTTTTTTTTTCCTCAGAAAATTTCTTTAAAATAATTTTAGCTTATAACAAATTTCCATTTTCATAAACACAATAAAGTATTCAAAACTACCAACAAAATAAAACTCAAACACCAATTATCCCTTTCCTTTTCCCTTATTCCCATTAATATTCACGTAATCGCAATCATTAAAAAATAACTGCTATGAAACAAGAAAAATTAATATATTCTAACGACACAAGAAAAACACTAATACAAAACGCAAACCCTATTCAATCCCAACTCTAATAAAAGGAAATTTCAATTCAATCGAAATATCAGAAAATGAATAATTCATGCATACTGTGAACCATTAACTAATGCATAACATAGCATCACTACACTATAAAATACCACAGTTCTATAAACCCCATCAGAAATCAGATAATTTATAATGAGAAATAAATAATAAATAGATTTATATGCATAATGGGTGTTACCTTTCTTGTAGTGCATAGAAGTGGCGGCCGGTTGCCTGACCAGTGGTCTGACCGATATCGCTTTCCGGTTGGTGTACACTCCATTCTGCACACTGACCACCCTTCGGACCTTCCTGTCGTGCACCCTCTTGTGTCCGGCACGTCGATGCAGCACCGGACAGTTGCCCATTGCAGCCGCACTTCCCAGTGGCCGGTCGTCTTAACTGCCGATCCACGGACGACTCTTTTAATTTTTGCTGCTCAGCACTCTCCTCCACTAAATGAGTCGGTGGCTCCAACAGGCTGCTCCATCCTCTTTTCCACCCCCGCTCCCTGATGAAGATGCGCCACTTGGGGAAAGGGGGATCGTTGTCGTTTGTCCATAATTTTTTCTACCGGTGTACTTAATGGGGGTGGGTGGGGATATTCCTAAAGCAATTTGGCGGGATTAATTGCGTGGGAGGGTCTGTCGAGCGAGTCATGAATAGCGCAGACGATATTCAACAGTGTTTACATTGCGCGGTTGCGGAGATCGATAGGCACATAAATAGGGGAACCCCTAGTAATCAAGATTGTCAATGCCTTTTTCATTTCAATTCCTTCTATTAGCTAACACTCTCCCTATATATATCTTGTTCAAATTTTCAATCGTTCATAAAATACTTTTTATTCATGCACTCCAGTTCAAATACATTTTTGTTGAACTTGTGGTGGACGACACTGGATGTTAATACACTTTTTCAAATATTAATTCAGTAATTAAATTTAATTCATTAATTTTAGTTTTTTTTTTTTAGATTTAAGTTGCATGTATCTACCCATAGATGGTGCCAGATAAATTTAAAAAAATGAATGAAAAATTATTTATAAAGGACTTTCTGCAATAGAGTGAAAAAAAAAGTAGAAATTGGCTTAAAATTTTTTTTTTTTTATATTACTTGTTATTAAACCATACATACATAAAAACACTTTTGAACTGTACTTTATTTGTTGGTTACAATTCTAGGAATTTCTTCAAAATTGCTGCTGACTCATTTTACACCATCCTGGGTGGTTTAATAATAAATATTAGAAAAAAAATAAAAGAAACTTATGGATCATGGCATAAAAACAAATCATTTAGTCATCAGAATACTTTTCAAACGAGCACTTATTTTTAAGAGTTAAATAGATATTATCATCAACAATTAATAACAACTGAAGCAATAGTTTTTATCTTCTCGAGAACAGATACCATACTCATATTTCTACGGAAAATGAGCAAAATATATTCGTTTCAACAAAAGATCGCCAAAAAAATATTATTTTGTTTCCCTAGGCTCACAGTTAGAGAGCAGGCTATTCGAAACTTGAAATGAATTGACGCATAAGTGTTGAATTGCTTGCTAAGCACCAATCTTATTAAAAATATTAGAAAAAAACAATAATGAATATTAATTTATAATACGGTAATTTATGTTCTTGATATACAAGAAAAAATTATTAGTATGCACTTTTCTATAAAGAATAAGATGAGAAATTTTATATATTTAAAAATTATATAAAGTAATTTTATATATTTTAAAAGTAAATTTTATATATTTAATTTTTTTCACATTTCAGTAATAAGTAATTTTTACATATGTTAGCAATGCTGTAAAAAATATGAATAACATCTATATAACTGAATGATTTCTTAATTTTCTTACAACTAACTGCTAATTTTCAAAATTACGTTATTTTTATTACTGCTAACCAAGTTATTAATTGTATAATACAATTATAATATATATATCAAAAAGCTTCATAAATTATATAATTTTTCTTCTTGAAAGTGGCAATAAAATTAATTAATTATTTTAAAAAAGCGAAAGGAAGTAAAAAAGAGCAATTAATGAAATACGCATAATAAGTGATTTATGAATTTAAAAAAAAAAGAGTCATTTAGAAAAATTACAGGAGATTTTAAAAAACAAATACGTTTAACTGTTTACTATGGACTGTTTTCATAAATCTCTTAGGGATCTTTTCCACCTATAAATCAACCTTAAAAAATCGATAGTTTAATAGTGTTTCTGCGCCAAAAACAAAAGGACATAAAAAGTCAAGGTTTATTCTCAATTCCTGATCGAAAAAGAATAATTCGATTTATTTGCTATCGTTTGCTCTGCGCAGTTTCAAGGAAGGAGTCCCATCGTCTGCAACCCAAATATCTAATAGCATTCGTTACTATGGAAACGGCAGAAGGAAATTCCCGGGAAAAAATAAAATCGCGGAAATAAACAGCCCCCACTAAATTAAAAAAGAAATGCAGGAAATCGTAATTTTTGTGAAGATCAATCAAGAGGTTTTTTTATGGGAAGCAATCTCATGGGTCGATTTTATGAGGCAGATTCGATAGCATCAAGACGTCATTTAAATTTATATGGAACATTTTTGTAATACAAATGTTATTTCAAATCAAGTAGTCATACTAAAATGCATGATATTTCACAAAAAAAGGCTCATTTATACAAATGTATATATAAAAAAGTCCATCTACCATAAAACTACTACCTTCTAAGTATCGCGTTTAATTATACGCTAACTTTTACAGATTTTCCATTGCTGGTTAAGGTTCTGCTGTTGTTTTTTTTGCTTAATTAACGATGTTTAAGATAATTGTTCCCAAACAATTTTGAGTCGTAGCGTCTTTTTCAGAATTAAGATATTCTCCCGGCACCCAATTCTAAGTTAAATTAGGATTAATAATAAGAGATAAAAATAAAAGTCTTGTACCTGCATTATTAAACAAATTCTTTCATTTATTTCTTATCCATTTCGTTAGCATGTAATTAATTAATGGAGTGAATGAACCTCCAAATATCTGTAAACATTTTCTCAAATAGTGGAATTAATCTTGACACTGCCACTCTCATTTCCTTTTTCACCTTCAGTTTTGCTCGATATTTACAATTTATCACATCTTATTATCATATCAATTGCCATGCAATCTTTCCAAGACCACATTTCCTGATCAATTGTTATGCGATCTTTTCCAATACTATGAATCCATGTTCAATTGTTAAGCGATCTTTCCAATACTATGCATCCTGTTCAATTGTTAAGCGATCTTTCCAATACTATGCATTCTATTCAATTGTTATGCGATCTTTCCAATACTATGCATCCTGTTCAATTGTTATGCTATATTCCCAAGACTGTGCATTCTTGTTCAATTGTCATGCGATCTTTCCAACTAATCAATTGTTATGCGATCTTCCCAAAAATTGTGTATTCCTGATTAATTGTTACGCAATCTTTCCAATATTATGCATCCCTGTCAATTGTTATGCAATCTTTCAATGACACTATTATTTATATATATTATTCCCTAAACATAGAAAATAAATACAAACAAAAGAAAAATGCTAGATTTAATTGGCGATCTTTGAAAATAATTATAATCAATGAAATGTTCTTCCATTTTAGTGCATTGACCTTTAAATTCTTTATGGAAAGATTCCTTAGTAAACCACTGCTTAAGAACAACTGTCATCTGGGATATATAAATAAACACGAAGCCTTATAATATTTCTAAGAACAATTCCATTCATCAGGGCAATTGACTTCCGCTATAAATCAATTTTTAAATTACGCCTAACTGTTAAAATTGAATACATTTATTTTATAATGAGACTACAAAAGCTGAAAAATGGCTCTCAATTAAATCTCACTACAAAGTCGTAATTTGTTAAGTTCCTAAATATCTCACAAGTGTTTAATATTAACAACAAAATATAGAGTCAGGCGCCTTAAAATAACTTTTCCCAATTTATTTTTTATTTATTTATTTTGCAATAACAGGTAAATAATTATTAAATATTTTATTATGCCGTTAATTAATTTTAATTGTTTGTTTGATTTCATTTTACCATGTTTTTGAGAAAGATTTTTTATTTTACAATAGTATGTTATTTATAGTAATCAAAAGACTAAAAATTTCACCTAGTTTGGTGAGATCGAAAAGAACGCCCACACAAACCCTAATATCATTTTCTGGATAGACCAAACAATGTTACATTTCCGGAACATCCTGAAAAGGCAAAGTTCTCTGGACAAATGTCTTTGCATATACACTCAAGAGCCAAAACATTATGACCACCTGTCACCTTTCACTTACTTCTGTGTGTGTTCGCATCACACACAGAAGTAAGTGAAAGAATGATTCTTCAGACTCTCCAGCAGCAGTTAAATACCACTTCCACCTGATCACGTGCCTTCCATGTCATCCAGGCGAGTTCATTGCAAAATGTAGGGGTGGTCATAATGTTTCGGCTCTTGAGTGTATTTACGCTTTCTTTTAGTAATAAGAGATGTTTCAATTAATTTATACAACTTCATCCAAGTATAATATGGAGGTAAAAGCGGAATGTGTTTGTATGAGAACGGAATAATCGTTTCCTCTTTATTTCATACGGGGAAACATTCGTTTGGTATACATCCTGTTTAATATAAGTTCATATGGAACGGATAGCGGATAAATATCATTGTATATATTCTACGACAGACACATGTACCCAAATAAGTATGTCTACAAATGAAGAAGTTTCAAATGAAAATAAACAGAACAGGAACACTCACGTCTTATAGTAGGAGGACCCACACCTCCACCCCTTCCACCACTCTTGTTGTTGATGGAGTGGTTCTCGTCCACAGCCCAATCACTCTCTGAAAAACAAAAGGCAATCATTAGCCATCAACACAAAAACAAGTAACAATACAAAATTATTTCCACACTTCCACACACACTACAATATGTAGATTGGAAGGTCCTCCCTGGACGACCGGAGGAGGATGCAACCCCACTCCCGATGTCATGCTTAGGGGGATTCATTCATTAACAAATTGTCTAGCACTTTAGTAAGCCATCTTTCCCCCTCCCCCTCTAGTTTGCACTCTGTGTTAGGTTAAATCCATTACCTACCTGTCATTACAAAGTGAACGACGGATCAAATTACTCTGCATTCAATAATAACAATTTAAACGCAAATTTTATTTATTCGTCCTTTCGGAACAATACAATCATGAGAAAGTTTCCCCCTCTCCGCCATTTCACAAGTATCCAGTATTAAAACATATGCACGTGAAAGGGTACTAAAATGGAAGGAAATGGTTCGTTCTAATTCTAACAGCACATTCCCATATTTTTTCTATTACTGTTTACAATTATTATTCAAATGTTACATATCACCCCCATATGATGATAAAAGGGTCATTTACAGTTCCAGAGTATTCCCTAGATTTTTTAACGAAAAGAAACTGGATGAAATCCAAATCTATATCCAACTGGATCCAAATCTAGAACAGGAAATTCAAATCTAGAAATGGATGTAATCCTTTCAATGCAAAAAAGGCTTATGAATTATATAATTCGATGTAACCCATAAGCAATCTAATTATCTAATAAATTAGATCTAGTTGAATATGATAAACAAATAATCATAAGTATCTCAGCATTGACTTCCACGTTGAAACCTTGCTTATTTGCCAGAGGTGGGGGAGTTGAGCCTCTTTGAAGATTTGGGAGTCGATTTAAAAATCCGACCTCTAACTCTTTTATAAAATAAATTTTTATTTTTCAAAATTCTGGGAATTATCGCTTAAATGAAATGTTATAAGTAGGCAATTCAATTGTATTCTTATGTAAGAATACAATTAACAGTGAACAGTGATGATTTAGCAGCATACCAAATAAGTATTGAGAAACTTTTCACAGCACCGAAACTTATAAAAAGCCCTCTTGGATCAACACTGAACGTAAATATTATAGAAGTTCTTACATTATTAAGAAAAAATAAAATTTAAGGTATTATCTAACATCTATGTGATTCAAATATACAATTTAACTGCCTGTTCTATAATACTTTGGGCACAGTCAATTTAGTAATGTTATTTTTGTAAGACACTTTTTTTTTGTAAGCAAGCTAACGCTAAGGTACTTCTCATCTTTTTTAACATAGTCAAATCTGTAAATTATTAGAAAATGCTAATTATATAGTATTATTTTATATAACTCACAAGTCTTTGTACAGGAGAGATTAGGATATTCAATGTTTAATTTCGCTAAAGATTCTACGAAAGTATTCTGAAACTGCAAATGATTCTTTTATCAACATGTGGAATGGGAATGTAACATTATAATAATAATAATAAAAATAATAGTAAGCATTTTGAATATACAAGAATTTTAAGTGAATGCAAATACTGCATTGTTAAAATTGTAAAAAATACTTTGCACAAATTTATGAGATGAGTAAAAATTATAAATCATAAAAATACGGTCAGGAATCAGCAATTTTTTGGCCTACTTTTCAATCTTGCTATATACAAAATTTATGATTAAAAAAATAAATTCTGAAAAAAAACAAAAAAAACCCTAATCTCTATGTGGCATAAAAACAAGAAATATGCATACATACTTTCTCGGAAAATGAGTGAAAATCACCGACAACACATTGTTTTGAACCACAAACAAAAAGCTGGCGCACCGTTATTTCCTCGTGGCACGAACACTTTTGCAACGGAAAACGGCGCGCAATTCTATGGTGGGGTGGGAAAGGGGGATGTTCGAGTTATGTGGCAATTAGTGGTGATGAGTCAACAATGCCACCGACATACAGGAAACGGAGGATGAACGAGATGATGCTATTCAGAACCCTTCCCACTGCCACCACCGAATCTTTAGAAATCTTGGTTTGTATCACAGATATGCAGCAGACGCAATATATTCACTGCAACTTGAGGCAGCACAAAAAAAAAAAAAAAAAAATAAAAACTCGTTTAAAATATTTCCTAAGATATTTAAATTATCTTTACAATTTCATAAATTTATTATGTGACAGAAAAGGCAGATAAGTTAAATAAGTGAATATATATATATATATATATATATATATATATATATACGTTTTTTTTTTTGTTTTTCTGCATCCTCTCATTTTGGTTTAATTTGATTGAATGCATCTCGTTATGGGCACTATTCATTGTACTAAGTCAGGGGTTGTCAACCCACGGCCCGCACACATGCTGTAGCATCCAAGGTGATATTGCCATATCTTGCACTAGATGAGTCATGCCTCATTCCTTCTTTCGATACGCGATAACTTTAACGTAACCGCATCAAAAGAAGTCGGAAGAAGCATTTTCTGTTGTACGAGATATCCATAATTATCGTATATTGTACAAATTTACATGGCATGAATAACGTGAAGCACAGGGATCGCCGATGGCATAGCCTTCAACCGATGACGGTATGCTACAGCGAATATGGCACGAAATCGAGTACCAACCGGATGTGCTTCGTACAACTCATAGTCCCCATAAAGAAATGTATTCACTCAAATTAAATTAAAATTAAATGAGGCAAAAAAAACTTAAATACATAAGTCAGAATTTTTAATGGCTTTTAACTTATATGTCTTTTTATTATTGTAATAATTTTTTTGAAAGTGTAAAGAGGACAAACACCCTTGTTTTTATTTCATTTTTTATGTAGAAAATAAATAAATGAATAAATAATAAAATACAATAAAAAATAAATAAATAATCTGATGCTATGTATTATTTGAATTTAATAAATATTTTATTATTTACGTTTATTAACGTAACCAATCCCAAAAAATGATTTGTCAAGTGGTTTATATTTATCAACTTTATTTTGATATTCATGCTTAAAAAAATCTTTGTTCCACATATGTTGATCCAAACACACTTACTCATTTTGATGTTCTATTTAGAACAAATCCCCTCTGTTTCATTGAGTGAAAATGGGTATTAGTTTAATGAAAAACGGAACATATTTCTGGCAATAAATATTCTCGAAAGGAAAAAAAAAAAAATTATTATTATTAGATAAGATCATTCATCCAGGCTAGCACATTACTGACAAATGATTTGATTATACAATAAATTAGAATACATCGAATTAAATTTTTCTTTATTCTAATAATGACAGTTTACTTTTAAAAAGTTGTTTTCCATGTTCAAAAATTCCTTTTTAAAAATTATCAATTATGTTTTTAAGCATAATGGGCATGTTATTTTTTTTTTTTTTTCCATGACATTTAAAAAGCAGATTTATCAAACTGAGCCAAGAGATATGATAAGTCCAAGACTATTCATCTACTCTTTATACATCTGACACTGGGCAATGGCAATGGACCTACCAATTACGAAGTGTCTATGTAAAATTAATTACGAAAAACTCCTCATCTGACCAAATGTAGTTCTTTATCTGGTTTATATAGAGAGAGCACATTTTTGCTTAAATAAATACCACCAATGCGTTGTAAATAATTGTAATGTTACATTTGTTGATATAGTTCGAGCACCGATTGTGTGGAAAGTTCGTGTGGAAGATGTGGAAGTCGGAAAGATTCAAACATAGCGACATAAAAGAGGTGAAAGGTAATTTCTGAGGGCATTGAATACAATAATCAAATTTTTACATGTTAATAATCAAAATTTAAAATTATATATGCTAAAAGAAAAATTAATTTCAAAAAATGTCCACTAATTATTAATTCTTTTTTTGTCAAACTGTTTTTCGCTACCTATATCTAACTATCACCCCTAACTAGTAATTGATTCATCCATTTCTGTTTTTAAAACAGATATTTATCTTTCCACACAATCGGTGGTTGAACTA
This sequence comes from Caerostris extrusa, assembly GCA_021605095.1. Lineage (NCBI taxonomy): Eukaryota > Metazoa > Arthropoda > Arachnida > Araneae > Araneidae > Caerostris > Caerostris extrusa. Next base: position 88,554 of record BPLR01020687.1, on the reverse strand, counting down.
GAGCTATTTATTTTTGATATTTTATTCATTATTTATTCCATGTTTCAAGTTGAAGAATTTTATTACTGGATTTTTATTTATACTACACGTTTTCATGTGATATAATGTTAAATGAGATTACATTACGCTTCTGCAATTGGAATTGTTTTTATTGTGTAAAGATATAAAATTATCACACTGTGTGTATAATATTTTGAATTTTATGAATAATATTCTCGAATATTTCTAAATCCCAGTTTTCAAAACTGATAGATATTTTATAAAAACGAAAAATATGCATCAGATTAAAAAATATTATTTATTTAATTTGCAATATCAATTGCAATCTGTTATTTAGTTGCACGTTAAAAAATATGTATAGAATATTAATATTTCAGTGATATTATCATTTGGTTATTGGACAAAAAGTGGAACGTTTCACTTTTATCAATGCCTGAAAAACAATCTTTTAAAAATTCAATTTATTTTTTGGCTAATTTTTTTTTTTTTTTTTTTTAGTTTTATTTGTATTACTTCATAAAAGTGAAATAACAAAATGATTTTTTTTATTATTATTATTTTCTTAGTCTTACGGATACGAATATTTAAACATGAAAATAATAATTGTTATTGTCGAATGCCTGAAACTTTTACCTGATTTAGCAAAATTTTTAGATTATAGAAATTGTAATTCACATACAATAAGGAAATAGGCTATCGCTAAAAATAAATACACCTAGAACAATAGGATTTAAAATTTTCCAATATGACAATGAATTCCATTTGGAGGGATAAAAATTTTATAATCGATTCAAAAACAATAACAATTCGAAATTATCAAATAATAATAGCGATATTTAAAACAGCTGTTATTTCATGGCAAAAATTTTATGTACATATATACAGAAAGTTTATAATTAAAGTCCCACTTTCAAAATGCTGAAAAAAAAAGAAACACTCGTCACAATGAGTTCAAATTTGAACTGAAGACACTTGAGGAAGGGGAAACGGTATGCCATCAAAAGAAAAAAAGTTTCCCCGATTTTCCCATCCAATTTGGCATGACCTTGCCATGGTGAATGGGCTTTTCCACTGACAGTGTCACAACTGTCGAATGACTTGGAAGTCATTTTTTCCGTCGAAACATCGAAACAATAAAGCACACTGAACACTACAGTTGGTTTCATGTGCAACTCACCAAATACGTCGTCATTTCGATTCAAAATATCACTGGCTTCACTATCATATTCACACTTTGTGCCGCTTACAGCGCCATCTATTAATACACTTTTAAACTTTTTTGATGCCGTACCTTTCCTACTTCTTTTCAAGTATCTTCAGTTCAAATTTGAACTTGATACTTGAAAGCTTGAACTTGATTTGATACTTGAACCACTCGAGTGGTTCTTTTTTTTTCAATTCCTTCTATTAGCTCACACTCTCCCTCTATATATCTTGTTCAAATTTTCAATCGTTCATAAAATACTTTTTATTCATCCACTCAAGTTCAAGTACATTTTTGTTAACTTGTAGTGGCTGACACTGGATGTTAATACGGTTTTTTTCAAATAGTAATTCATTCATTAAATTTAATTCATTAATTTTAGTTTTTTAGATTTAAGTTGCATATATCTACCAATAGATGGCGGCAGATAAACTTTAAAAAATGAATGAAAATTATTTATAAAGGACATTCTGCAATATAGTGAAAAAAAAGTGTAGGAATTGATTTTAATTTATTTTTTTATATATATTACTTGTTTTTTTATGCCTTGCCGTTTCCCCCTTCTTTTCAAGTATCGCCAATTCAAATTTGAACTTGATACTTGAAAACTTGAACTTGATTTGATACTTGAACCACTCGAGTGGTTCCTTTTTTACAGCAATTTGAAAGTGGGATTTTAATTACAATAGGAAAATAGTGGACCCTGTATATATAGAATTACTTCTAGTATATGCAATTAATATACTATGTAATATTATATACAATAAATAATATTAATACACTATATAGTATTACATAAAATTAATTCCCTCGACATTGTCGATATTGCATTTTCAAAACATTTATTTGCAGAATAAAAGGGGGGAAAAAGTCTCCCGGAGACGTTTGAATTGTGATATTGGAGAAGGTCACTTCAATCAATAGGGATGCGATAAGGGATTCGTCATCTGACCCACATCCAACCCGGCCGAGAGTCATAACTATCTTTCAGCTAGATTATTTCAGACGAGCTTTTAACAGAGATTCAAGAGGCTGCGTAAACAAACCCAATCTGGCTCTCCAGAACACACACGCAGTTAAAAGGGGAGGGAAATAGCATGTCGCAATGCTACGGGGTTAAAATAACAGTCCTTAAAGAAATTCTAAAACACATAATATTTTGCAAAAGAAAATAATTGATACAGCACTTTTTAAGAGTGTAATCAATAGTGTGTTTGAAAAACGTTATTTTTATTATTTAGTAACCATTAATCAGACACATATTAAGAATTTTCTTGGGGTAGGGGGATGGCTCAACAAAATAAACTGTAACCGTTCATCAGACATCAATAGGTCATATTAAACTATATATAAAAGTGAAAGAAAAAGTATTCGAAAGTCGGAATTCCATATATAATTATCATTTCATTAACGATCTTCACATTTTGTTCAAATGCATAAAAAAAAAAAAAAAAAAAAAATAAAAAAAAAAAAGCATTAAAAACTAAGTATTGCTAAAAAATAGAAATTAAATTTCTAAAAAAAAAAAAAATGCATCAACAAATACATTAAAATTAAGTCTTCTTTTCTCTTTTGCTAGCTCATCAATAACATCGTTCAATATTTCGATGAATATTTAATAAAATTAAACTGTCAAAAAAAAAAAGGTAGGTTAAACAACACATTCAGATACTATCATAAAATTGACACCGATAAAAAAAACATTTATTGCAGAAATGATTCATTGCAATGCTAAATATTTAACAAAATATAAGTGTGAATAGGCCAAAAGTTTGACCTCGTGTACACGCTTAACATATGGCCTTAGGGGCGCGCTTGCCACAAGCCCATCAGAGCTGCGTCCGCTTTTAATCGTAATTTTTCTTAATATTGTAAGCTCATACTGCAAAATTAATAACTTTCTTGCAAATATCAAACATTCAGAATCACAACAAGAACGTTAAATAAAAAGTAATTCATTGAATCGTAAATATTTTATTAATAAAAATAGTGGGAAGAAATTAAAAAATCCAAATAAAAATAAATTTTGTTTTAGTATATTGACCATCCATGCCTAAGGTCATTCTTTAGGACAGAAGATATGTGGTAGATTCAGCATTACCCAGGGATCTATATCACACCTCCTTTTATCAACACAATTTTGAAAGATTACACACAATACTATCATTTTGAAGTATGCACCTCTCTTCACGAATCAAATACAAGAACTTTCAGATCTACAGATTTAGCGCACCCAATCCAGATACGCAGTGATCAATAGTTAATGTGAGAGAAAACTCAGATTTAAAATCCACTGACAGAGTCCATTAACAGTAAATGCTTATAAAAACGATAACACAAGATGGCGATTGTGACAGCGCGGAAAGCGTCACGTGGATAATAATTTTTTGGTGGCAGTTTTCTGGATTTTCTCTATTCGACACGGAAATGCCAGGACAGTTACCCTAAGCACGAAATTTACGATTTTGTCCCATCATTCAGAAACCTAACTCATGTATGCTAAATATAAGTAAAATGATAATTTATTAAGGAATATACAAAAGTAAATGTAAAAACTGCAAATACTTTTTAGTGGTTTGTGAAAACAAACTGAAGTTAATATTGTTTATTTTTTAGAACGATTTCTAAAACCAATGCACTAGTTGAACACATGCAGGAAATATATATATATATATACATATATATAAATAATTTTTTTAAAAAAAGTGCAAGATGAATTACAAAAATGTATGCTATCCATATATAAAATTTTTCTTGAAAGTTGCTCTAATGTTTATTATTATTATAATTATTCAGGCATTAATTATTATAATTATTTACAGTTATAAAATATATAAGAACTTATTCTTTAAAAATATCTATACAGATTATTAATATTAAGTATATTACTCATTAATATTATTAAGTTTGATTTAAATGTCGGCTTTAAATTACAGTAAAAAGTCAATAAATCTTATTTATTTCTTTTATTTGCTAATTATTTAAATAGCTAAGAAAAAAAAATTAAAAGATGATCTTGAATGAAAATACAAAAATTAACCGATTAGCTTGAATATATTTTTTAAATTGTATAAAAGATATTTATTTATATATCAATAACTTAATTTATAAAAACGTAACATATTAAATTAAAAATTGTTTCATAGTACTGTCCATAGATGGCAGCAAAGTACCAAAATGTTATTAAATTCCACTATTCCCCACGATGTAAAGCTGAATCACATTGCTATGATTTTTTCCACTATTTCCAATGTTTTTGTGGTAACTATAAGTAAAAAACTTATTTTTGTGGTTTGCTAATGAAAAGAGGAAACTAATAACACGTTCTAAATTCTCAAAACTCATTGCATTGCACTGAAGTAAGTTTCCCCATAATTTTAACCATTGTTATCTTATTAGAATTCAATAAAATAATTTTTACCGTATGAAATATGAAATCCAGTTAAATGGAGAAGGCGTATTTAATATTAATGTTACTGCAGCGTTTTATAAGATTGATGATAAAATTAAACCCATTAAGGAAATTAACATTTTGTATTAAAAAATAATAAATAAATAAATTACTCTTATAATCATTTATCATATTACATGAAACATGTAATTTATAAACGAATTTGCAATTTATTATTTATTTTATGACTTTCTTTTTTTTTTTCTGATAATTTTTACTGAAACAAAAAAAAAATCTATTAATTTAATTCCAATGCAAACAATCAAATGCGATAGATGAAAAAAATTTTAACAAACTCAATTTGTAAAAGGGATTTTAAAGCTTTTTAGTAAAAAAAATAATAAAGTAATCAATTCATATCCAAGGCGATGGTAGTGGTGCTGGTTGGCATGAAAGAGGACAATTGTTAGATTTTGCTGAAGGCGTGCGTAACTATAAGCGAGTAGACTTCCTTGAAAACCATTTTGGCATTTCTGTTTAGGTTTTCTAAGTTATGGCTGACATTCCACATGATTTCTAAAATTACTGTTCCTCTCAATTGTTCTATGCCAGGTGTAACTCCCAAATGATCTTGCTTTGAAATGCATCCTAATTCCACGGCCGCATATAAAATAGACTTTTGGATAAAATTGAAGCAAAAGGAGTTATTATTTTTATGCGTTTACTATTATTCTTACATATAAACATAGATAATATAATAATAAGGATACTAAAAGCACATTGTAAAGAAATATCTAACACTAAAAGAAATCACCTTTTATGAATAGAAATATAAACGAAATAAAAAAAATGAAATCACCTTTTATGAATAGAAATATAAATGAAATAAAAAAAAAAAAGAAATCACCTTTTATGAATAGAAATATAAACGAAATAAAAAAAATGAAATCACCTTTTATGAATAGAAATATAAACAAATAAAAAAATGAAATCATTAAAAAATATAGAAATAAAAAAAAAAATGAAATCATTAAAAAATATTTATTTTACTAGCGCGATATTGTTTTCTCCACTCTTTCACTTAGCTTTTGCAAATCTATCTCAATTTGGGTATTTGCACATCGTAATGGGTGTTGCGTCCGTTTTGTTTGAGCGTGTTTTGTGTTGGGTCAACTTCATTTTCTGTATCGCTGAAGAAGGTAGAATTTTAGGGGGAACTAAACTGCATTTACGTATCGTATGGAAGAAAACCCGAAAAATCCTTAGTCGGATTAATGAGATAGGATGCAGAACATCACAAACTTCATTAAGTCTCCTCGTTTTTGAAAGTATTTACAACAATGCCGCCCGCGGATGGAACCTCAGCCCTCATGCTCAATAGCGACGCACATTGCCACTCAGCCACGAGTCGGGCACACACACACTTATGGTGTCTCTCATGAAAAAAATATCCGCCAACCTATTCGTGGTTTTATGAGTCTATTATTGAGACAACAATCCTTAAACGAGAGAAGAAACCAAAGAGTTTATACAATTCAATAATATTTCACCAAAATTTTAATTGGAAATGCCAACAGTAATATTTTCAAAATTACATCTCAAAGTTAAAGAAAATTGTTTTTATTATTATAATGATGCATAATTTGAGTATTTTTGAATCATTATGATTTTTTTTTTTTTAGCTCCATTTCGAAAAGGGATGCATTTTGGTTTGGTTTGTCGCGCTACGGTCATCTTTTGCGCACGAGGGCTAAACAGACCGGGACCTACAGTTTAACGGGATTCCGAACCACTACAAACATCCATGGCACCGCCGGGACTCGAACCCGAAACCTGTGGTACCGAGCGCCAGAGAGCTAGCCACTCGGCCATTCAGACCCCGGATGCATTTTGGAGAAGGGAAAGAAAACTCTTTTAGAGCCAAATATGCTAAATTCTTTAATTTGTCCCTCAATTAAGCTAAACATCGAGCCATTATGAACACAAAGAAATAAGCTGACTTGTTCCGGTAAACAGATCCATCCTAGCACTGAAAACGTGAGGAGTCTGGGAAGTAATACCAGTTGCTTAAGATACCAGAAAAGCCTTACAATACTCCTGCAGGAAGCAAAGAAAAAAAAAATATATTCTTTTTTTAATCCGACATTGTTTCGTCGTAAATTATTACGAGGAAAAAAAAAAATCTCCAGTAGAAACGGGAGCACACATTTCAGGAGAGGGAAAGTGAAAACTGAGCAGGGGTCGGGAGGGGGTCTCTCAGCACCCCATTAGTCAGTCTTGCTCCAGGAGATTCCCATCTTTCTCGGGGTCATTTATCAGCCCTCCCCCCCCATTTCATCCAGGGAGAGGGTCGATAGCGCCTAGAATGAAATAGCATTTGAAGGAAAAGAAAAGAAACCCTGTCTCAAAGAATTGAATATGTTTTTTTTTTTTTTTTTTTTTTTTGTTGCAATTCCTGAATTAATACTTCATTGGAAACTTGCTTTTGACGTGAGAGCACGTTCTATTCCATATTTTTAGATGTCAACTCTCTAATAATAAGGTCTCGAAATTTTAATTTATATTTATCAATTGAATATATACAAATTTGCCCAGTTTGCAGTTATTCTACATGAAAGTTCAGTTCGAATGCGTTGGCGACGTTCGTTATGGTCAAAAATGGAGAGATTCGGTGGCGATTGCGACAATGGATAAAAAACCATCCATTTTATTTTATTTAAAAATGTTTTTTAAAAAACATTTCACTTTTTTTTTTTTTCCTAACAGGTGATATAAATTCTTTCTTTTTTTTTATTTGTCTTATTAACAGTTATATATAACAAATTCTTAATTAAAACTTAATGATGTTGTTTTAGTTTTCTTTCTTTCTGTATGGTCCGACTCGTGGTAACGAGCGCCGCTGGTGAGCATGAGGGCTGAGGTTCAATCCACTGGCGGCATTGTTGAAGACACTTCAAAAAACGTGGAGATTCGAGGTGTTTGTGATGTTCAGCATTTTGCTTCGTTAGTCAGACAACCTGTTGGCAGTTTTCCGAGCTTTTCCACATACGATATGCACATGCGGGATAGTTCCCACTAAAATTAATCCCGAAAGCCAAGTCAGACTTCTACCTACGGATGCTCCATCACAACAGAAACTGCCCCCTTTCCTTCAACTATGAGAAGACTACTCCTGTTGTATCCATCCCGCGCTGGCGGACACTGAGATGCGTCACAAAAACAACAAAACTCTTTTACGCATGAGAAATATCACATTTTACATTACTTAAAAATCAGGAATAACCTTGAAAATGTTCAACATTCTTTGTAAAATGTCCTGCAATGTTCACTTTTTATCCCTTTAACTGAATACAATATATTGCGGCTCATTCTAAAAAGCACTTCACTTGTTTCGCGGCATTCTTTCTTTTTTTTTTTTTTTTTTTTTTTTAATTAATGGAAAAGGAAATCCCACAATTCTTTATATTATGTTTAAAATCAGTTTTTTTTTTTTTTTTGTTGTTGTTGTTGTTTTTACCAGTTTCTCTGTTTATATTTCTTTTTTATTAAAAAAACTATCACATTCAAAATATCAAAACTAACCTGCCTTTCTACGAGGAAATTTAAAAATCATCGCGCAAATAATAATAATAATAATGTACTTATAAAAAAAAAATAGATTCCAAATCGAACACAAAATAAAAAAATAAGGTCATAGCCTCTTCTTCCATAAAAAAAAAAAAAAAAAATACTTTGTAAGTGAATGGCAGTTTGCGATAAGGCGCAAACAACGTTCAACTCACTTTCAATGAACTAGAATATCTCCCTACAAGATATCCTACATTTTTGCACCATTCTCGCAGTGGGGTGGACTCCTACCCCATGTCCCCCTCTGCCACGGTTCATGAGAATCCTCTTCCGTTCCGCGTCCTTGCCAAGGATCGCCTGCCGGACTATTTATCATTTCCCGCCTTTTTTTTTTTTTTTTTTCTCTCCCACCCCCACATCATCTGCTGTTCTGTGGTGGAGTGCAAAATCCTCGCCGAACAGGTGTTCTGGGCATATTTTGCGGAAAAACACCACAACAGTTTTTCTGATGGAATTTTTTTAATTCTTTATATGTATCAAATTTTTCACTAGATCACACTATTTTTTATTTTATAAAAAAGGACAGTAATATTATCCGGTAAATCATTGCGTTTTATCGCAATGTTACGGAATTTAGATAGATTTCTGGAAATAGTATCAAAGGATGAGAGAATATCACATCAGAAACTTCGGTACTATTTCAATGGATTTAAATGTCTGCAAATTTCTGAAAGTTGTTTTTATTAATAATAAAGAAATTGATAGAAAGATAATTTTTAGTTTCCCAGACAAAATGTGTGGAAAAGTAAAAATCAAAATTGTACACTAAAACAAGCATATTGAAAAAAAAAAAAAAATGATAAATAACTCTTTATTGACTATAAGTTGAATAACAGTATTTTTTTTAATAAGTAACAGAAAAAATAACAAAGAAAGTGATCGATTTTATTGAAATTTTTCCAATAACAATATCGGAAAGCTTGTGACAATCAAAAGCTGGTGATAGTGATCGAAAAGTATATGTAATCTGGTTGGGTTATTCCGTGTAAATACATGTAATCTGTTTGGATTATTTTCTGCAAATACATATCCGACTAGGTTACTTCGTGTAAATATATATCTAATCGGGTTATTTCGGGGAAATATGTAATTGTTTGGGTTATTTCGTATAAATAACTGTATTTTGATTGGGTTATTTAGGGCAAATGTATGTAATGTGATTGGCTTATTTTGTGTAAATGCATATTTGATTGGGCTTTTCGTATAAATACATGCATTTTGATTGGGTTATTTAGGGCAAATGTATGTAATGTGATTAGCTTATTTTGTGTAAATGTATATTTGATTGGGCTTTTTCGTATAAATACATGCATTTTGATTGGATTATTTTGTATACATATGTGTATTTAGGTTGGCTGATTTCATATAAATGCATGTCATCTGATTGGCTATTTCGTTAAGAAGATTGGATTGTTATGGCAATGATATGCCGGGTTTCTGAGAATAAAACTAAAAGCAATTTGATTCGCCTTAATTTAGAAGCACTAAAATTTCCTCTGAATACATTTTAATATGATTGACACAACAAAAATTATTAACCCATTATTAAAGACTCTTTTCATTATTCTATAAAATTGTAAATTCGAACAAGACAAGTATATAATTAGAGAAATAAATTTGTATTGAAAATTTTATAAATAATCGCTCAAATACACTTGACAGTCTTCGTATACTTTGACAGTTCTTCAAAATGCCCAGAGTCAATTTTAATAAATTAAATTTTCATTATTTTAATGAAGTTTTCAATTTTATAGGAGAGACGCAAGTGCAGATTAGACTCAGGTTCATTATTATAAAAGCAAATAATCACAAAAATGGAAATTAATTGTAACTTTAAAAGTTACTTTTGCGATGTTTTTGCTCTATTGCATCACAAAATCTTTTATCAAAATGCAAATCGGAATTGATCTGTGTCATTTTTGTTTAGAATTATAGATTGCATTTATTCCCTGAAAATTATATAAATAATTAAATGATTAAGTGCGTTAATTTATGAAATTATTGATTAACTAACCACATAACAGAATTACAGCGAAACTTTGTAAAGTTGACAGCAAGAAAACATAAAAATTTCTAGATTTTAATTCCGGGATTAAAATAATAATAATAACAACATTAATTGTTGTTTTTCGCTTGCAGAACGGATTAGAAGTCCACACTTTAAAAGTCTTAAAACTTTCCATGATTAGCAAAACAAATTCGAAACGCTAAACTCAATTTTACATCTCCCATTACTGAAACCCATCTTTCGAGCTCCCAATACTAAAAATTCCTCCAACACTTGTTAAAGAACAGTCTTGTGAGTTTTCAATCTCTTCTTCTCTGTTTTACGAGAAAACTCGTAAAACTAAAACACGGAGAGAAAAAGCAGTTTAGAGAGAAGCTTCTAATCTTTTCGCAAGTTTTAACTTTTTTTTTTTTTCATGTCGCCTTTTGGTATTCTTCGAGAGGGAAGAAAAACACAATTTAAGGAGATTTAAAAAAATCTCTTATTTTTATGGCGGCAACCTGGTCTTAAATTTCGAATTTGACAATAAAATAACAAAGCGTGTTCCTATCAAATGGATCGTAATTTAGAATTTTTCGATTGTTGCTCGGGATTTTTCGTTGCCTTCCAACTTTACTGACAAGAAATGGGCTGGAAGCCAATTGGTGGACAGATCGTAGTATTTCGAAACTGAGACAGCTCGATTTGTAACATGACAAATGATGCCGATCCAAAAAGGTTCCCGTGTTTATCACAGGAATGGTAACGAAAAATCCTAAGATTGAAAAAGTCTTCCGTTGGGCTCAAAGATAGGTTAAATTATGCCAACCTCCCAACTCCAAACCATGGGAAGTGCTCGAACTAAACTGCGATGGCACCAATCTCTGCAGAGGCCCTATTGAGGCTACTACTGTTCGTTTGAAGCACTGGCACCAAACTTTACCAAGCTCTGTTGAGACAATGACATCAAGCCCTTTTCAGGCAGTCGCACCAAGTTCGTTTGATGCAGTGGTATCAAATTCTGTTCGACAATGGTACCAATATCTGTGTAGAAGTGACATCAAGCTCTATTGAGGCAGTGGTACCAAAGTTCTTTCAAGCATGGGCACCAAACTCTGTTCAGGCAATTGGTATCAAGCTTTGTTCAGACAGGAACATCAAGTCATATTGAAGAGGAGGTATGGAGTTCTTTTGAAGCACTGGCACCCAATTCTGTTCAGAAAATGGTACCAAGCTTTGTTGATACAGGATATCAAACTATAAAGGCAGTGGTACCAAGCTCTATTGAGGCAAGGACACCAAATTCTTCTGAAGCAATATCAACTCTGCTTCCATGCTGAGTCAAACTGTTGATTCAGATGAACACAATATCAATGCTATGAGCGAAAAAAAATTTAATACGAATGATTTCACATTATGTCATTTGAACGAAAACACAGATAACCTATGCCACACAATTCTTAAACTCGTAAATATGTTAATTAAAAATCTGCATTATGTGAATTTAATGAAATAAAAAGGAATACTACAAAAATAATGTTTCAAATGTGAAAAAGTAAATATGTTTTAAAATTAAGTGAATTATCTTAATTACAATAAAGTATAATACATTTTAATTAAGCAATATCTCAGCTATAATTATTATATAAGCTTTATTCGGTATAACTACTAATTTTTAAAACGATCCAAAACCATCATTTTAGTTATTGCTAGGTAAAATGTTTTTAAAAATTACTTTTTTTAATTAAGGAAAAATTTAAAATTCCATGTAGACTAGTAAACGTAAGCACCCTTCAGATGAGCAAAAATAAAAATTAATACATAATTATTTGCTTTAATAAACGATCTTAATATCGCCAAAAATCCTTCAAATACTTTGCATATCAATCCATGAATACAGATAAAAAGTCCGTACATTTAACGGGAGATACATACAGTATGTGAACACAACATCACTGTATGCCTTATGACATCCTAAACGAGTTGAAGAGCATCAGCAATGAAGCGAACTGCCCATTTCACCAAAATGCATGCCTGATCGTCATGTTCCAAAAATCGATACCATTCCAATCCCTATAAATGAGTTCGCCCCCTCCGGAAACGCGAAGTGACCGGTGCGCTGCACCCTCCCATCATTCAATTCCCGCCAAATTTCGATGGCGCGAAAATATTTCTGTTGCCAGGGCACAGTCGCTGAACGGATGGCCGGAAGGTTCTCCGAATTGCATTTTCTTGAAGGGTCGGATGGAACGGTTCGGTCAATTGGAACAACTCGATTGTGGCAGCTGAATCCGGATACAGGAATGCGGTAATGAAGATGAAATGACCGTTAACATTGCAATTTAATTCTGGATGAGATTTCTTCAATTGCGAATGTGATTCGTTACATTCCTGGATAAGTACATTGTTTGATAACTTCTGCAATAACATTGAATGACGTCTGCAAGCATGGTATTGGTCATTTTGGATGAATGCATACTAACAGGATTTAATTGAATTTATAAGCAGACATACATAGGTCACGCTGTATGCTAATTCGATGGCTGCCATATGAAGCTATATTTTAACTTGAACAAGTCACATGACAAGTCATTTTATGTCGACAAACACATATAAATCATTGCTGGATAATGGATAAATGTGAGAGTATTTTGGAGTCAACTTATATTGGTGAACAAACTGTTCAAGCATGAATATTACAATGAAAATTTTAACTTCAATAAGTCACATTGATAGGTAATTTTATACCTAAAAATAAATATAAATTATTGCTGGTTAATGCAGTGGAATGCAAGTTTTTTGGTCAACATATATCTGTGAACAAGATATATGTTTTCAAAACACGAATCTTTACAGTGAATATTTTATGTGGATATGTTACATTCATCACATGACAAGTAGTTTCACGTTGAAAAATATATATATAAATCATCATGATGGAATTTTAAAATTTTTGGACAGAAAACCCATTGTTTTTTCAAACAAGTTCAAAGATCATGATGTTGTACGGAAAGGTAAGTGCGAAACAATTCCCGCTAGAGCTTGATCAATGAGATTCAAATTCGGAAAAGTTCTGGCCAACCCCATAGACACAACAGTCGACTCAGTAAGATGATTCTCCACCAACATATCTCTGCTTCATCTAGTGTTATATTCCAGTAGGATAAAGGGGACTGGAAGCACTGCACCCCATGATGACTATAACTTCACCTAAGTAACCATAACTGCATGTAAGCACAACTGCACCTGCGTAAGGATGGACAATTGGATCAAGAATATTTCACGTCAATGTGTTCACCCAAAAGATATATCTACCCACTTTTATAAACAGGACTTTCAAATCTGTCTCTTTCATGTACATGACCTGGATAATAGCGGATTTCCGGCTGCGTGATTCTTTGAAAGAAATACATTTCGCACTCTACGAATAACTCATGTTCCACCGTCTTGCTATATTGAAATGGTTCTGAAGCACTTCTATTTATCAATAAGTCACTAACATTCTTCAGGTAAATGATGTCTAAAGCATGGCTAACTCGAACTTTCTCTACGTAGTTTTTCTACTAACAGACACTACATACATTTTCGAAGACTGTGCGCGGCTGCATATTCAATGACGTCAAACGGTAGCAGCTCCACTCATTCGCACATCACATTCTGACACAGTGCTATTTTCAGCCATGTAATTGCATTGTTCTGACCTATCTCACATTTATTAAAACTAGTCTATTTAAATGTTTGCTTTATCCTTGTTTTATTTGTCCAAACTCTCCAAATAAAATATATATATACATATATATTGACAGTAAATATAACGCGAGACGAGTAATTCCTGTTATTTTTGGTGGCATTTCCATGAACCTCAATGATTCGATATACGCTTCTCGATACAAATTTGTCCATACCAGCCTTCAGTGAGCTCCCAGTTTTCATCTTTCTATTTATTGTAAAAGTCAGAGGATAGAGTTCCATCAAGTTGATCTGACCCAACACTATTTAACCCCTTCACAACCAGCCTAAATCAAAAAATTGTATCAGCACTTGAAAATAGCAACCTAAATACTCAGTAGCAACATATCAGCAGTAACATACTATACAATATACCACATTATACAATATAGTATAATATTTTATATTGGATATACAATATATAATATATATATATATATATATATATATATATATTGTATATTATATATTATATATTATATTATATATTTATATTATATATTATATATTGTATATATATATATATATATATATATATATATATATGTACATTATACAATATAACTACATTTTAATAAAATTCATCTTTGAATGCAAGATATCCTTCAATTCAACCTCCAAATGAACTCAAAGCAACTGAAATGCAATAAAATATAAAAAATTGGAACATATTTTTAAGTCTTTTTTGCACTAAGCATGCTTTCCCAATTCAATTTTTGTAACATTCCTGTATTAAATATATCACTGGTTCCCAAAATGTGTGACACCATCCCTTAGGAGATCAGGAGGAGTGTAATAGTGATACCATCCCTTAGTGTCCCAGAGGAGGTAACCTCTGAGACATTTTGGGAAGAGTTTAATAAAAATAAGAAGGCGGTGAAAGTATAAAGCATAAAAGGAAGAGAAGATAAAAAAATATAATATAACTTATTCCTACATGTTTCATTTGTTGTGTAACATCATCCAGCACTATTTTCCAGGTAAACAGGCAAAATGAAAGTTATACCCGTGTCAAATTTAAAAAATAGTGTTGACAAACATATAGCCGAGGATTAAATTCATGAATAGAAGTGCGCAGGGTTTATCCTTCATACATTTACAGCATCTATGTTTTAAGTCAACAGATACATAAAAAAGAATACAACATTTTTTTAACTGCCTACTTTAACTACTTTTCCTTTTTACTTTTTCTATTTGTTTCCTTAAGGAAGGTAGATTTCAAGCCAACGCTGAATGTTTTTGTTTTCTTCCTTCCCTTTTCTGAGAAGAGGGCGGTAGTTCAAATAAATTTGGGAACTACTGATATATTATGTGAGTATTTATAAACACCCTGTTGATTATATAAAGCACGGCGTTTTTAAACAATAGCAGTATAATAAGACTTTAAAAATCGAATACAGATTAGTACGTTAAGAAGCCACAACAATAACAATTATTTCCATTGCCAACATAAAGTATAATATACAGAGTAGTGATGCCATTATATATATATATGTAAGAACACAAACACCGAAGTTAAAAACACGACCACTTTGCTAACATGACCACTAACAACTACTAGCGGCATTCGCTATACGTAAATTATATAACACAAGCATCATAACTTTCGCAAAACAAAAATTTTCGGGTGCCTCAAAGTGCATGTGTCTATCCATATATATATATATATATTAAATTTCAGATTATCAACAAAGACTATCATCAGACTATCAAACTTGTCCTTAAAGCTTTTCTAGGAGGCTCTAAAATACTAAAAGTAATAATAATAAATATTATTATTATAGCTTAAAAACAAACGTACATATACGTATTCTCTTACACCATGATACACTATTCCTTCTTTATTACGAGAAAAAAGAAGAAGAATCTAAACAGCGGACGCAGGAGCGAAACTTTATAAAATCAGTATTGGTGTTTCAGTAAATAACAACTTAAACCAGACAAAGAAATCTTCCAACTTTTGCAGTCTACTTCAGAGCCAATTTCGGACCTCTTCTCCAGAATGAAGCAGGACGCATTAAAAATTGACATCGCCATCGAAAAAAAGTCGACTGTATTTTCTTGTGTGTGGGAAAAAGAAGAAAAAGAAAAAAATCCTTCTATTTCGAAAATTCCGTTCCCTCCCCACACAGAGGGATGCGCAGGACAATGGCATTCTTAAGTGAGCCATTACTGTGTGACGTGATGCAGTTTGGTGGGCAGCGTGTCATTCGATTCAGGTGACATCCTCCCCAGACAGATCGCCTTTCAACTGCCAAGGAAACTATGAAGACAATCCGAGGTGGGGTTCTTTTTCCTTTTTTTTTCTTGTTCTGCCGGATCCTTTGCATATTAATGCTGTTTTTAATGGAACAAAATAAATTGGCAGTTTAACTACTGCTGTTGAATTGTTATAGAGTTTGTAA
Source organism: Caerostris extrusa (assembly GCA_021605095.1). Lineage (NCBI taxonomy): Eukaryota > Metazoa > Arthropoda > Arachnida > Araneae > Araneidae > Caerostris > Caerostris extrusa. The sequence goes on along the minus strand of BPLR01020687.1, from coordinate 72,211 downwards.
GATACGTGGTCTGGAAATGGCCAAATGACAGCAACTTTTTTTTAATAAATACATTATTGATTATGGTAATATATTTTTCTGAGTATACAATATCTGCGATATAAAATATCTGTTGTTATAAATACAATTAATTCTACTTTAATTAATATATGGAACTGTACGGTACTGTAACAATGTGCGTGCGTATTGGCATGAGTGTGTTTTCAAAACGATAAAAAAAAAAAGAAATTATTTATACCGCAATCAAGATATAAGTTTTAATCTAATTTCATATTGGCCTGTTTATAAATAATAAATGCAGTAAACCCTTTCTAATCAACACCCCACAGCTACGGGAACACGCGATTTTGCGATGTGTCCTTTCTCGTAAAAACTTTTCACCGCTTTGCACTCTTTTTCAGTTATTTTGGCTTAAATGAGAAAGGACATATTTCAATATTTAAAGATATTCATAAGGCAGCAAGTGGTATTTAAAAAAATTATTATTTTAAACCTTAAATTTCACTTCCTAATTTATTGTATTTTAAATGTTCCTTTTAAATTTTTTTACTATGCCATGAAATGTACATATATATATGTGTGTGTGTGTGTGTGTGTGTGTGTGTGTGTGTGTGTGTGTGTGTGTGTGTGTGTGTGTGTGTGTGTGTGTGTGTGTGTGTGTGTGTGTGTGTGTGTGTGTGTGTGTGCGCGTATATATAGGGTGATTCAACGGTCGTGGGGCAAACTTTGCGGTGTTGTACACAATATAAAAAACAAACAGCTTTTGTTTAGAAAGATATGGCCAGAAGTAACGCGTTGATGAAAGAACACAATTTCAAACAAATGTCTCGCAAACAGCTATGCACAATGCCAAAACGGATACTCGTCGCTTGAAAAGTTTCAAGTTTACTGGCTGGCAACCCAGATGTGCACTTTATTTTATCCTGTGTTTTTTAACATTATTTTCATTTACGAGACTCCAGTTGACTCCCACCAGGATAAACGAACAACGGTCCAGTTTGGAGACCTGGTTGTTCGATTATCCATTGCAGCTGCAAGCGTGGGCAAAATGCCTGGCATCTTTAGAACTATTCGCTAATCACTCCTTTGACGGTACCATGTACCATGTATTTCAGTTGATGGTAGTAATATTGAGCATTTATTGCAAACATTGAATCAAAGAAACATTTTGTAATGATTTTGCAAAATAACAATGTTTTTTTTATTTTTCATGACTCATTTGTTGTGTTTGCACCTCAACGCATCACTAAAAACCCTACATTCCTATATAAAAAAATGCATGTTTTAGTAAGTTTGTACTTCACACAGTTTGTCTCATGGCCGTAGAACTAAATATATATATATATATATATATGCAATGGACACTTTATAACTATATATACATAAAGTGTCCATTGCATTAAAGAATTAAAACTGATTAAGTCATCTTAAAAGAAAAAACGAACTCAAAACCCACTCCCTTTGCGCAAGTGGCCGAGACGCAACAAGACAAGCTTTGTCAAGATGAAGCGATCGCCGCTCGGGTTACCAACTCGGAAGCAATCCTCACCACTTGACAAATCCATTCGGTATTCATGGTCGTCACCCAGTGATCTATACGAAAAGCGAAACCGGTGCGCCAAGGCTAATTGGCGCAATTAGAAAAAACAGAGCCTAAAACGCGGGCGGTCGCGCAAAAATCAGATTCAATTACGGATGGCGCTATTTCTGGCGTTCATATCTTCCGCCTCAGACATTACGCCTTTTTTTTTTTTTTTCTTCCATCGCCAACAGGGGTGGCTTAATGAGGTGGGACTATTTTGATTACACCGTAAACTGGTTCGTCGAGTAATTAAATTGGCGGTGAATGAATTCGTCTTAACTTGGCCGTGAAAAATAAGGCTCGTTTGCATAAAGAAGACTTCTTTCATTCAAACCGACCCTAGTTACTTCAAGAGAATAGGGGAAAAAGAAGAAACAAAAAAGGGTGGTGGATTATGTGGTATTATGAGTGTCAGGAAAAGTAAATAAAAATGGGATAATACATTGAGAAGATCAACAATAACAATGGATAAATCATATATGATTTCGCCCGTATGGATTTCTCAAGCTAGGAGAGTTGGGTTTGAAATTCGACAACTGAAGCAATGTCTTTTGCCATGAATGGGCACGTTCAATTCGTGGCCGACAAGTTCTTTCGTTGAGCTCGACAATAAAAATTCGAACATCTTAAATATATTAAACTTAAATATATCCGAACATCTTAAAATTGTGATGTAAAAATCTGGATGAATGCAACAGCTTCCACCCCAAACCATGTGCATTCTGGGTAAAGTTCAATCTACTGCATAGGTACCGCTTTAGTGGCGAATGTCTTTAATTTAAAGTATTCACTATTAACAAACAACAAGTATGTTTCTTTATTGTAAATGCACTATAACAAGTATCATATATATTAAGATATAATGTAACCATATGTATGATGCATCTTAGTAAATGTACTATAAAAATAACATATTTTATTATTTGTTTCAGAGTGACTTTCTAGTTTAGAGCATGGGAAAAATTCTGAAGAGGAAGAAGTTTGCGTCTGGAATTTCCATAACTAGAGCCAATTTAAAAGATAGACGAGCACGTTCAGCAAAATTCTTGGCTAAAGTATGCCATAAATATTCCAAGAAGATATTTCTTCCGCAACTTACTCTCTCGTGTGTATAGATAGCATAGTTATGGTGCGGAAACTGTGCAAAATTTAACATAACAATTAAACCTTATCTCTGAAAACTGATGGAAGGTGTAACGGCCGATAGTAAATATATATATAATTACTTCTTATAATACAAGAAGTTTAAAGTATAGTATTTAATGCAAGAACTTTCCATAAATATCTTCTTTTTTTTTCTTTACACTTCTATATTCAATTTTTTTTTTTTTTTAATATATTGGTTTTGCTGATTTTTGATTCAAATTAGTTACTTATGGTATCAATATATCTTTGTAAAATGTAAGTTTTCATGTAAAAAAAAAAAAATTCTAATTATTATACATCTTACATGTTAGAAAATGTCAAGTAGAATAATTTTCATAGCCACATGCTATATAATCAATATCTGATAAAAATTTCTATAAATAAATTTAATTAAATTTAAATATATAAATTAAAATTTAATCTTAAATTTTTAGAATAATTTTTTTAACTCTTTCCCTTCTTCTATATCATTAAAATAGTTTTTATTATAGATACTTCAGAAATAGAAATTTTAAAAACATAGAAAAGTATAAATATTTATAATATACAACATATGTATGGTATAACCGTGCTTTCTCCTACGTATTGTAAGAGCGCCCTTTGTGGCGTTCAGAAGAAATGATCAGTAGGCATCGAGACTCTCACTAGAGAGGGCGTGCAGCGAGACCGGGGCTGCTGCCTCAGAGACGTTTAATTTATAGTCTTTCACAGCGAGAGAAAATATAATTACAGCACAATCATTCGAATAAGTTGGCCTACAACCAGTTGGCCAAGTTGTCGTTCTCAGAGGAAGTATATGTTCTGAGTATAGGAAGTATATCTCGTGCATCTAATGAAAACCTGAATATCTTTACTTACAGCTTACAAGTAGAATCCTTCCATGAAAATATAAGTATTTATCATTAAATGTATTATATACTGTGTTAAACATTGTATGTAGTTAATTGTGATGTTCATGTCATGTTTATGTACTTGTAAATAAAGCTGTGTGTTCTTAAACCTGTGTCTCAACTTGACCACACCCAGATCCAGCAGCGACGAACATACAAAAGTAACAACTGTAAAATATCGAATACAATACATCTAATATGCTAAACTAATTACATTTACATTACGATAAGCTAAACGGATACGAACTTATGACTAACTATACAAACAACTGCATTTACAATTGCACAATAAACAAAAATCTACGTTTCAGCATTACTGAACATACTATAATTCTTCAATCGTAAAATCAAATCTGACACAATCTTTTGCAGACTACGCAATCTCCAGAAGTAGTCAACACTCGAATTTGGACCAATCCAATTTATTCTACGGAAGCACAATGCATATATAGTAAACGGTAAGTGAATCAATCATCCAATCAAAAGATTGACAGAACAAAAGTTCTTTTACCACTCCTCCAATAAGATTTAAGGATTAGAGGCAGCATTTTACGACTCGCCCCGAAGGTCACAAGCGAAAAGAACAATGACTTCGCAATAGACGTCGTGACAGGGCAAAGTAGGAAGTTCTGTCGCAGTTTAGCAAAAAAAAAAAAAAGAATTAATAAATAAAAAGAAGGTAAGAAAGAACCATGACAAATAGTGAGAATTCCTTTAGAATTTCTCCTCTATAAACATTTGACTTGGTGGATAAAAGATGAATAAATTTTTAGGATTATATCCGATAGTTTAAGACAGATATTTATTTTCTGCCTTTATACATATATTGAGTCTCTTAGTTACTGAAAACAATATTATTCACGCTGCCAGCTTATTTGAATTTTCGCTTTATTGAACAGTAGTCTGAGCGCATTACTATTATAGGATGTCATTGTGTCAAAGAGGATACATTGATAAGATCTTCATCAATATGCTTCTACGTCGTAGGGCTGATAGCGGGATTATTTTACTTATGCTTAACATAAACGTGGCCAGTTAGTCTGAAAACACTTTCAGGCACTATATCTTCATTATTTTATTTTTAGTAGTGTTCTGTATTACGTTCGGTTACTGGTTAACATTGAAATTTACAGCAAACGTAATGGCAATAAATGCCGAAAAGTGATTGGCATTTAAAAAAAAAAAATCTGTAAACTTAGATAAGTAACAGATTAGTTATATAAGTATAGAGCAATGCTAGTAAATTAGCGAAAATAAAAAAATAGTTAATTAAAATAGGAAAAGTTAATTAAAGTTAATTATAGAAAAAGGTTATTTAGAAATAATTGGTTAATTCTTTCTCCAAACAACTATATCAAATCCAAAATCACATAAGGCCTCATCAATAATAATGGATTTTAAAACAAGAATTCAATAATGATGTAAATAGACAGGCGGACGAGTAGTATACAAAGTTTGCGAATTGGGACAGGTTCAATTCAAAATCTAATAAGTAAGCAGAATCAAAAATTTCCAGGTGATGGAAAAATCTACTGGGTACAAGAAAATAATGTAAACTTCCTAGAAACACAAACTTTATGGAATTGAGGGATCCATGAAATCATGCTGGATAACGCTAAATCTGTTGTGCATGCGCCTTTCTAGTAGTAAATTAACTCAGAGATTTTTAAACAATAAACACATCTTTTTTTTTTTAAGACATCAGAACAGATATGGCTGCATCACAGGCTGTTTAAAGAAACAAAAATCTAAATATACGTATTTTTTTCTCATCAAATAATCATACATAATTAATGTATATGTATACATAGTTTTCCCACCGTTTATTAGCGAGTCAATCCTGTTCTATCTATTTCTTAAATTCTGTTTCAGTAAGCCATTCCACACTGAAACAGTGAATTTACCATTTACATTTTATTATTGTGGGCCTGAATGGCCGAGTGTTTAGCGCTCGGTGCCACAGGTTTCGGGTTCAAGTCCCGGTCGTGCCATGGATGTTTGTAGTGGTTCGGAATCCACTTTAAGCCGTGGGTCCCGGTCTCCTCTAACTGTAAGAGCGTTACGGAAACAAAGTCAGACTTCTACCTGCGGGTGCTCCATCAGAACAGAAGTTGCACCCCTCTTTCCTCCTTCCATGAGGGACATGACAGCAACAACATTTTATTATTGTATATGTATGCATACATAATTATTCTATGTATACACAATTTTGTATAATATCCATAATTATTGTACATTTATTTAACTGTATAGGTATGCATAGTTTCACAGTTCATCAGCGTGCAAATCCTGTCCTACCTATTTCTTAAATTCTATTTCAGTAAGCCATTCCACTTTTATACATGCATGCATATACATCATTATTGTATCTGAATGAATTATAATAATGTATGTGTCTGTTCAAAAGACCCAAAATAGAAGATTTATTATCCCAGACTTCAAATAAAAAGTTCCCGGGGTGAGAGGGGCGGATTTACCTGTAATGAGGCAAAAAGAATATTATCCATAATTGAGATGACAAAATTAAAAAGGACGCTGCACACATTCAAACCCATTCTGCAGCATCATCTATGCTCTTTATGTACCAGGAGTTTCCATGTTCCACGAAGTAATTGAACCCCAGAGAACAAGGACGATAAAGGGACGCATCCCGTCTCATTACACGAGCAAATGATTCGTCCGGCCAGACCTCCAGAGGTATTAATTTGTGATCAGATTCCGCATATCAGTCGCCAGTGCCCAATTATCCCATTATGGGCCTCCGTGCTCAAACAACGTTACCCTAATAGGGAATCTCGCCGGACGCTTCAACAATGCGCGCATTTAAGTTAGATCATCCATGAACGAGCGCCGACTTGCAATGCGCATAATTATGCAGATTCGACTCGCGGTGGCGAGTTTCGACTTTCACGAACAATGGACCCACAACGCAAAATGTCAATTTAAAGAGTGGTTTCCTTTCTCTGGACACATGAAATTTAACCATGACACTAGATACATTTGAAATAAAGCCGTTGTTTATATTCGAATGTTGGGGCCTGAATGGCCAAGGGGCTAGCGCTCTGGCGCTCGATACTACGGGTTCGAGTCCCGTCGGAGCCATGGATGTTTGTAGTGGTTCGGAATCCACTTTAAACCATAGGTCCCGGTCTAATAGGATCGTAGAGCGTTGCGAGGGCATTGTTATTCCGCGTCCGTGGCTTATCTTCAAGTGACACGCGCCCCCTGAGTAGTGCAAAGGGGGTAACTGTCTATGCAGCGCCTGCCTTAAGGCATCCAAGACCAAGTGTCTAAGTGTTTGCCAGCTGCATTAGAACGGAAAAAAAAAACATTTGAATGTTGGGCATTTTCACCTGATGATTAAACGTTATTAAAATGGAAGTAGTAGATTCAGCATTTTCCAGGTGCTAACACATATTTGTCAAAGCATGTGTGTCCAGCATGACAACTCTCCTCACCACAATGTAGGTAAAACATAGGTCTCTAAAGGAGATCCATTTTATGTATGGGGAGTATATTTATATTCAACAATTTCTTTACACAATGTGATTGCATTTCTATATAAGCACAAGATATTTTAGGTATAGAGAATTTTGTTCTGTTTTGCCTTTGTTGTGCAAAAATGGTCTACTTCCCTTTTCAGTTTTATATTGACTTTTGCATTGGATAAGTGTATATCTATGAAAGAAACGATGAAGAATCACTTTCAAACGAATTTCTCGCAACAGCCAAACGTGATGCCCCCAACTGAAAGTCGCGTAGTGAATTTCATATACTATGGTTGGCAAACCGATGCGCACTCTATTTTATTCATAGTGCCTGCTTTCCTTTACAAGATTCCAGCTTGAGGGCCTGGTTGCTCCACTATCCGTTGGGGCTGTGCAAAATGCCTGGCATCTTTGGAACTGTTCGCCAGTCATTCCTTCGAAGTTACCGAGCATGTATGACAGTGACACAATTGTAAGCATTTCATAAATTGTATCATAAAAGCACTTTGTAATGATAATATCATTAAACAATGCTTTCTTCTGATGTATCATTTTTTTTATGTTCGTACCTCAACGCGTCACTTCCGACACAAAAAAAAGTGTATGTTTTAGTAAGTTATATCACTCCTCAAAGTTTGTCTCACTGTATATATTTTACGGTAGTTAGCTAGATGTGTAGTACGTAGTACAATCATAAAATTATAACCAATAGTTTCACAATCGCATGGAGTAACAAATGAAAATAAGTTTTACTTTCTCCGGAATCATTTTCCTAAACCATTCAAATTAAAAATTGTTTTAATAAATTCGAGTACTTTTAATAATTTTTCGCAATTGTATTTCAGTGTGTGTGTGTTATATTATATTATTTTTAATAATGGACCATGTGTATTATCATTTCAAAATATTGATACGGATTTCATAATGTATGCTTCCTATAAACTAAAGACTCTAGCATACCCTAACGACAAACAGCAATCACTCACTTTGAAAAAAAAAAAAAGAAACTTAAATGTTTTCTTTTATTTTCAATGGAAAAAAAGCAGATAAATGCAAATGCGTTTCGCAATTCCGCGACTATCGAAGAACGCGAAACCATGAAAGCCGCGCATTGTTCTGAGTGGCCGCCCATCCTCTGAATCAATCTGGAGAGTGTCTCCGTTACACGGTTCCAGTGAAGGGCCTTCTTTTTTTTTTTTCTCCCCTTCCCGATTTTTTTTTTTTTTTTTTTTTATTTATTTATTTTTTTTTTTTTTTAAATGCAGAAACTGGTTTTCTCTCCAAGCCGTTGTTCGTCCCGTTGCAAGAAAGTGGCTCACTCCACATGCGAACAGTGGACTTTTAGAACGAAACAGCACAAGATCGGGTGTCGTCGAAAATAACAGTCTGATTCAATTCCTTAAAAATACGATTGCTATAAGATCGTATGCGAATGGGATAGGGACCCGGAGTTGCATACCTTCAGAAAATAAACCCTATTAACTCAAAAAAAATAAATGGGTGAACATCATTAATACTAAACAAAGAGCATAACCCTATCTATGGAATTTGAAATTTTAATATGAAAACAATTAGGATTGCGGGTCCAAAACATCTCATGACGATCAAAGATAAAAACATTAAGAGACAAGCGATCCCAAAACCAAAAGCAAAATATAAAATTGGTGTCAGATGCGATGTGTGGTGTTATTTTCCATTCGTAATTATTTCATAAACAATTGTTAATGTCATCTTGTAGGAACAAAAAATTGGAAAAAAGGTGAACACACACACATAAGCTTTGTAATATACTACCCCACATTTGCGTATCGGTGGGAAAAACCCGAATGCTTGAAATGATGATATAAATAAAGTTTTTCGTTTTATGTCTCATTTTTTATGTTCGTGCCTCAAAGCGTCCCTTTCGACCCTTTATTCCTATACAAAAAAAGGTATGTTTTAGTAAACTGTACCACCCCTAAAAGATTTGTCCCTGAACCCGTGAATCGAACTGCATATATATAATATATATATATATATATATATATATATATATATATATATATATATATATATATATATATATATATATATATATATATATATATATATATATATATATAAATTCTTTTTATAAAAGTACTTTATAAGAAATATCCTTGCTTAATTAAAATTATAATAAATTAAATATATTTAAATATATATATAAACAATAAGTAGACACTATGCAGTGTGTGTGTCTGTGTGTATCCGGTCCCATAGACGTCGGATTGCAGGAAGTCCACCTTACATAATATTAATTATGCATTTCAATCCTATTGAGATATTTAAAAAAATTATATTTAATTAAATTATTAAGGATTACATTGTTGTTTCTGAATGATGGGTTCTTTTGACTTGTCAATCGACAATAGAATGAGAAAACTTTTGCAGATTCAGCTCTGTTCAGGATGCTCATTATTCTGTTGTGATGGTGCATCCGTAGGTAGAAGACTGGACTTGGCTCCGAGTCGCTGAAGAAAGAAGGTAGCATACTAAATTCTGGTACTACAGTATGCGTGCAGTGGTACGTATACTGTAGTACCAAAATTTAGACCCAACTCACCTAAGTGTAGCTTCTAGAATTCAACGCCAATCTCCACGAGTCCAACGGAAGGACATTTGCAGACTACAGATTTTTCATACCTATCTACAATATAGACAAGGATTTTTGTCGAATTTTTAAACAGAGCATGTTTACTGTGTATATAATTAAATTGAAATTTTTATGTTATTTTTAATTCATATGAATAGCATATGGATTATACAATATTCTGAATAGCATACATAAGTATGGAATTTGTAACTTGAAAGTATTTACCATTCAAAAAATGGGCACATTTCCAATTAAAATATGGCAATAAACCACAAGTAGTCAATACACTGCATGTTTCCTATTCGTTTTCCAATTTCAAAGTGGAAAATATTAGGCACTCTTCCACTCTGAATTGAGCAATAGTTAATTAGTCACTACTCAACCAGTTTGTAAATCCCTTTTCAAAAGATATAAATGAATGAATCTTCGAACTAATTTTGAAATTGGAAATGCGAAGTTTAGTTCGTGCCATTTAACTTCAATAAAATGAACATTCCGTAGAGTATGTTACAGAAAAGAAGAAAAGTATTACTGTCGAAAACTCAACAATTATTTTTCAAAGCCAAGTTCGTGGCTTAACTTTTTTGTTGCTGTTTCTTTTTATTTAATAACTACTAGCAAAATCATAAATCGGACTTTAGTTTGAATGAATAGAGGGTAATAAAAAAAAATGTATAGGAAAAAAAAAAATTTTTTTTTATCCATCTAAAAAACATTTCTATTACTAGATAAATAAATCAGAAAGTTTGATGGGGGCGCTTTGTTTCTTTTAATAGGGACTCAGATATAAAAACTTAAAAATCATTTTTTTTTTTTTCTCTTTTTTTTCGCAGCTGGCAAACACATAGACAGCTTGGTTATGGATACATTACCCAGGCGGCGCGTGTAACTTGAAGATAAGCCACGGACGCGGAGTAATAATGCCCCCCGCAACACTCTACGATCCTATTAGACCGGGACCTACGGTTTAAAGTGGATTCGAACAACTACAAACATCTATGACACCGCCGGGACTCGAACCCGAAACCTGTGGTACCGAGCGCCAGAGCGCTAGCCACTCGACCATTCAGGCCCAACTTGAAAACCATTGACAAACTTATATTTAATCAAATCCACCTATTAAATCGCTAACCCTATTTTTTAAACCTAATAAAACTCTATGATTACTAACAAGTAAATACGTGTTTACAATTAGTAGCTAAAGAACGTACTTCTTTTTGAAAGCAGCTTATAATTGAGTGTTCATTTTTCTTATTGGACAAGTGTGGGTATACGTTCCATGTAAAAACGTCTTCATCAAAATCTGGGAGTTTTTCTTTTTTTTTTTTTTTTTTCCTGAAGATTCTAAACCAGTGGTTTTTAAAATGGGTGTCTCAAAAGATTTTTGGGGAATGTTGAGATAAAAAATTTTGGGTGACTACTCTTTTGAATTTTTTTTTTTTTTTTTTTTTTAATTTTTATATTAAATTGTTTACATATTTTTTTTTAAATTAATTTTTTAACATATTTTTTTTTTTTTCACTTTTCACAAATAATTTTGTTTATACCTCAAAATTTATTGTTATATTGTTAAGTATTACAGTCACTTTAATTCAATTTTCAATTCTTCCGGTATTATACAAAACTTTTTTTCAAAAAAATTTATACAATTCGTATAAAAACACCTCTCGTAAAAACAAATTTTTTTTTTTTTTTTTTTTTTTTTTTTTTTTTTTTTTTTTTCCCCGTATTTTTGCTATCTGGGGACAGGGGTGGTTGGGAATCTTCCATTTTGTAAGGATGTAGGGAATAAAATAAAAAAATGCAGATGCTCATACTCCCGATATAAAACTCCTATATATACACAGGCCCTCTCATAATATATAAATTTATTTTGAAACACTACTTACATTAAGACTTTGATGAAAGATGAAAACATGGAATAGGAGAAAGCTCTATTTTAATAAAAGAGTAAACGCTTACATATATTTTAATTAATAGAGAACTTACATTAAAGAGAAGTTTTCAATAACACAACAGAACAAATGCAAGGTCTCAGTTATTTGTAATATTATAATTTCTTTCTTACCTTAAGCACAGAATCCCGACTGTGTCGGTTATTAAGATCTTAAGCTATCGGTGAATGTTACTTCGAAGAATTCATTATGTGTTTCATAGGATTGACAAAGACAAATTCCATTTTTTAAAATAGCGCTGCAACAAAGTAAATTCAAGTTATTAAAACACAAGCATTTAAATATGCAAGCCTATTTGAAACAACGCAACATATAATTGTAGGGATCGTTGGAAACTTTCAGTTTTAAAGGAATCAAAAAAAAAAAAAAAAAAGTACCAGAACCAATTCAAAAACCAAGAATACATATACCGTCTCATAATATATATTTTAAATTAAATTTATCTCTAAATATTAATATTTTTGAGCACGAATATTAGATGATCATCAACAGAAACCATTGGAATAATCACTTTTGAACTTTTTTTTTTTTTCTAACGCAGCTAGCATACACTTAAGACAATTGTCTTGGATGCCTTAAGGTAAGCGCTGCGCCGACGTTATTCACTTAGCACTACACAGGAGGTGCGTGTAGCTTGAAGATAACACTACCCCCGCAACGCGCATATTTAGACCGGGACCTACGGTTTAAAAGTGGATTCGAACCACTACAAACATACATGGCACTGCCGAACTCGAACCCGTAACCTGTGGTACCGTAGCCACGCGGCCATTCGGGTCCACTTCTGAGTTTTTAATGTAAAAAAAAAAAAAAAAAAAAAGTCGTCGAAATACTGCAACACTTATTGGATCCATGTAACACATGCATCAATTAATTATAACCATTAACGTGTCTTTTCACGATGTCTGTCCATTCCTATTTTAAAGCATATGTTGGCATGAATGCATAAGTATCCCAAACCCCCTCTCTGTCTTGTCTTTTGTTTTAGCATAATCTTTCCCGACTGCTGCCTCTTGTGCAACCTGCCAAACATTTAGCGGTCGTCGCTTTACCCCCACAACAGCAGTGAGAGAGAGTCATTTGGAACCATCTGAGAAACGGGGGATGAATGGGAAAGCGGCATTCCGCTCGTCCTCAAACACCTGCCGCCGAGTAGAATCGTGACTGGCCAATGAGCTGCGGGTTCAAGGGAACCACGGTCCCCCTACCCCCACACACACACCTTCTCGGGGAGAGTCGATGAGGTCACTTTCGGTCCCTTCTTCGAATGCATTACGAAAGTGAATAAAAATCTAATTTCATACGTGCAGTGTAATTTAGAAAGAATCACTTGATTTTTAAATTGTTGTGCAGGTACCACTGTATAGCATGTTCGTAAGCTTGGTGAAAAAAAAAATAATACTATTACATTTGTATGTGTTTCACGAAACAAAGAAATAATGCAAATGAAGTTACATTTTTAACGCTTAAAAAGAAAAGTAGTTAATGTAAAAAAAAATTTTAAGTTGTGCTGTCTTTTGAAAAAAAAAAAAAAAAAAAAAAGAATAAGGACCCAATTATTTTCGAAATAGCTGTTTATATTAATGTCAGTTAGTATAATTTTCACTTTTAACGAAACAAAAAATTTGAAAAATGCAAGAATTTAATGGGCAAGGAGCGAACTTAACTTAAAATAAAATTTATTTATATCATAAATGTAAGTAAAAAGAAAAGAAGAAATCCACAAAGTTTAATAATTTTTTTTCTTTTTGTGCAAACTATATCTTTAAAAAAAAATCAAAAATTCATAAATATATTTCATAAGAACTAAAAATAGTCATATGCAGCATGGAAGTTATGTTTTTATCACCTTTAAATCTCAATGACGCCGAGTTTCTTGAACTGGAGTGATTTAATATTTTCTACCACTTTTCCAAAATTTTTTTTTCAAATATTTAAAAATAATAATTTGAATTAATTTATTGTTATTATCCATTTTGATGTCTTATTTTCGGAAATGGCGATCTAAGTAATCCCAAAAATTGCTCACTGGGACTATGCTGGATTGACTCAACAGAAGTTACCCCCTTTCCCTTCAACCGTGAGCCCACATGGATTCGTGGGCTTGGTCTATATGTCTACCAATGGGATAAGAAACAACAATAACATTGGATTGACTACAGATGGATTTGATTGGATTTCGTACATTGAAGAGAAGCTATTCTTATGCACTTTGAATCATAATATTTCCGGTTTTTCAAATAATACCATATATTTTCGTGTATAAGTCAATCCGTGTGTAAGCCCATGTCGTCCAGAGTATCCCCAACCTTTATCAAAGTTAAAAACCCAAGACGAATCTAAAAAAAAAAAAAATCCTATAACGTAAAAACAACAACGCATAATGTAAAAACCATAATGTTCATTATTGAAAAATCCTGTAACGTAAAAATAATTTATGGAATTCTATTATTATTTCTGATGAACGTTTTGGTACTTTTTCCGTTAGACGAGCGCACATTTCGCCAACATCGAATTTTTCGTTTTTGACGACGAGGCAACGCACCAGCAATATAAACCATTTCATAAATAAACTCGTTTTCGTCATCAACTCATTTTCATAAAATGAAGAACACATTTAATTTATTATTTTTTTAACTAAAGTAATAAAAAGTCCTATATTTAGCGATAGTTGACGATTTATCACTCTCGTCCTGCTAACAGAAAGTACCTACGCTTTTTGTGAGTTTAGCAGATCCATATATAAGCCGATTTAACTTTAGAAAAATTTCTAAAAATTCTCGGCTTATACCCGAAATAAGACGATAGTCATTAAAAACTTTTAATGTAATTAAATTGAAATATGAGATCTCTGATATAAAGTAATAAAAAGCTACAAAAAATAAATAGCTATTAGATTGACCCCATGGATAAATCTAAAACCCAAGAAGGCTCTTCCTGTTTAGACATTCTTCCAAAATTCTCTGGCCCCAATAATCAGCGTCTCTTAATTCAGTTTGACAGTTGAGATAAACAAAAGACCAAAAGTCCTAGTTGGACAATGGGCATGAAATCGAACAGACAGTCGAATGGATGTTTCGTCAGAATGCCGACCACCCACAAAGCAGATGCTTCCAATCAGAAAATAGACACTGAAGGCCCGATATAATTGAAAACAGTTCAACGGCAACAGTCAATCATTCAAGTTATCAAAATAGCATTAGATATGTAATAATCGTTACTTTAAATCCATTGATTTAAACAATTGGTTTCGATTATGATCAAAAGTTTTGTATTGATAATTTAGTAAAAGGTGTAAATCTAGAACTCCCTATTGAATAAAAAAAAATAAATAAATAAATTTTCAAATAATTAAAAAAATTTTACTTAATTTATTGTTATTATCTTTTTCTAATTTGAATTATTTATTTGACTTGTATTAATGTTAAATGTCTATGCTTGGAATGGGTATTTAAAGTGTGTAGGCCAGAAAGTCGTATCATTAGGTTCGAGAAGGAAGGTGCATACTTCTATAAGCAACCGCGATAGGTATTCAGGTATAGGTAAGGTGAAATTAGGTGTAGCTAGGTACAAGTAAAATTCAGGTACATCCTGCGGAATATTGAAAGCTCTGTACTAGCGGTGGCGAATTAACTCAGAGCAAAGTGCCCGACATTTAAAAACAACTTGAAGTAATTTGGGAATATTTTTTAAGCATGTTGTTATAATATACTAGCTTTGGTTTCATTTATTAACTCTACAATCATTTTTTGCACAAATTGGGGTAATTAGACTGAGACCTTCAGTTTAAAGTGGATTCTGAACAACTAATAAACATCCATGCCACCACCAGGTTTCGAAACTGAAGTCTGTTGTAGAGCCCAGATCGCTGGCCCACATCATCAGGCCGTTTGCATGCTAGCAAAAGAAACAATATGCCTAAAAGAAAGAAATGTTACCGACTAGACGAAAGCTTGACAATCCTTAGCGGCAAGTTCCGACAACAAAAATTGTGTTGTGGCGAATTAAACTAGAAACATGACATGACATTACTAAAAAGGATTATTAAGTTATCCTTAGAACTGATTAAACTACTCTGTTAGCATTATAAAAAAGTTTCCATAACAGGAGTCAGAAACGTTGATTTCCATTATTCTTTCTCCATTATCCTCCACAACCTTTAGCTGTTTAGCTTGCTTGAATTTCTTAATTCAAATGGATGATTAACATATATATATATATTTAAGTACAGTCTTATCGACAGAGCAAAATGTTTCACAATCCTGAGATCGCTGGGGTTTATTCTAAATAATCCCGCGTTTATGGCGAATACGGGCACTAAAAAAAAAAAAAAAAATTTTTTTTAAACCTGTTAAATCTTGCAATGGGCGTTAAAAGGATGAGTGGAAGATGCGGACTTGTCAAATATTATCAATGGGGATGTTCATTCCAGTATTATTGCAGAACCAGGAAACAACGTTGGCCATTTTTAATAAGTGGGTGGATAAGGCGTAAAGCGAAAATAAAGCGCGATTTTTATTATGTAAAGTCCATGCAGAAAGTCACGAAAGAACAAGAAAGGTATTACTACTACACCGCATCACTGTGCCCAGAGCTGATTTGCCCCCTTTACAGCTTGGGAATGATGTGGGTGAGAAGTCTGACTGGGCTCTGTGACGCTACGGTCAGAGGAGACCGGAACCTACGGTTTAAAGTGGATTCCGAACCATTACAATCATCCATGGCACCGTTCGGGATTCGAACCCGATGTCTGTGGTACCGAGTGCCAGAGCGGCCACAAGAAATGTATAATATCGTTTTCAAACGCCTGAAGTTTTGAAGTGATAACATTTGGCGGTTGACAGTACAGCAGATTCAATTTATTCTGGTGAACCACGGAAATCTGTAACATTGCACTCACATTTGCCACAGCATGTTGGAATGAACACCTACCCGGTGGTTCTCATCCTTTTTATCTAATACTTCGACCCCTTATTTGCATAACTATGGACTTATTTTGCCCATCTATGATAGTCAAGGAAGCAACGTTTATTTTTAAATTGGTTTTTTGTCGGTGAACATCGGCGGGCCTAGTGTTCCATTCCTTTATACCACGTACACTTTGTTATTATGTTTACCACCCAATGCTCAACATTTACGTGTCGTATGAAAGAAAATCCAAAAACGCCCACCAGCAGCATTACTATCGATATAAGACGTTTTATACATTGTCATCATGAACACCATCGAAATCATTGAACGCCACTAGTGTATTCGCAACTGTATCCACTCTCTACCCAAGCGATTGCTACCACTTCAGGACAAGAGAACCAATTCTTACACCAGAGGCTAGGTGGGATGGCACTTATTCAACGCTTCACAACAGCTGTTAGTGAAGCCCCTGTCTCGAAAATATGACGGGAGCATGAATTTAAGAAAATATAATTAAAATCTTCATGAACAGATCTTCCACTGATTAAAACGAGGCGTGCATCGGATTCCAGAAATCAATTAACTGGGCTGTGAGGTAGATTCAGATTCTGGGATTACATGAATCCAACGTCTATTGAACCATTAAGAATTCTGAACAAGAAAAAGGATGCCAAACGTAGCAGGGGTGAAATGATTACCACAGTTAAAATTAAAGATTTCACGGTTGTGTGATTATGTTATCAAAGATGTAAACCTCAAATAAAAGTTTTCAGTAGTAAATCGGGCAATTTTCTGTAGTTCTTGATGCTTGTGCGTAGGAGGAAATAAAGAGGGGACTTAGTAGCCAACATACACCATTATCTTCTAGTAGGAAGATATTAAATATTCTCATTCATAATTAATATTATAATGTATTATGAAATAATATTATATTATAAAATAATCCAGCAATTTTTGAAAGAGGTAGATTTCATTAAAATAGAATTAATTTACAAAATACTAGTTATAATGCTACCAATACAAGTGCTGAAATTATTTATTAAACATTAGATTAAAAAAAAAAAAATATAGTATTTTAAATATTTATGTGAATTTCATTTTGAAATGAAAATAAAATAAAGGTAAAAAAAAATAATATTACTTTCCGTACAAAATTTATCCATTAAATAAAGACTTCACATACTAACCGGATTTTTTTATGTATATATACAACAAAAGAAAAATGTAATGGAAGCTCTACTTATTCTTGCCCATTACTGAATAAGATTGTTTGTTACTTCCTTAAATATTGCATACGATTTTTCTATTTTTCGCAAAAACTAGTTCACTTTTCAATCCCTTCTGTTAGCTCACACTCTCCCTATATATATCCTGTTCAAATTTTCTATTGTTCGTAAAATACTTTTTATTCATCCACTCCAGTTCAAATACATTTTATTTTTGAACTTGTAGTAGATGACACTGGATGTGAATACAGTTTTTTCAAATACTAATTCAGTAATTATAATTTATTAATTAATTTTAGTTTGTTTTTAGATTTAAGTTGCATATTTAAATTGCATCGCCAGATAAACTTAACAAAATGAATAGAAATTATTTATAAAGGACTTTCTGCAATAGAGTGAAAAAAGTAGGAAATTGACTTTAAAAAAATTTTGTTTCTATTACTTGTTCTTGAGAAAGACGAAAGCTTTTAATTACATAAAGTTGGAAAAATTGCCTTCACTTAAATTTCCATAGAAGTACTAGTTTTTTTTTTCTCCCGTTTTTCATAGATAACTAAAATTTTTTTGTCACTTTTCGTACTAGACTATTCTGTGTTATATTTTATAAACGTGTTAAAAAAATTATCAAGGACGTTATCTGGGATTTATTGAAAAAAAGTTCTATATCTTACTCTGCATTAAATTAGGTTGTTAGCTATTGTTTATCTTTTTTAATAAATTAAAATCAGAAATCTGAAAGTTTTTCTAAAATTCATCCATTATGTATAGGCTGAGGCATCATGGAAACCCTAATTATATATATATAGTTATCTGTGTTGCGTTACATTAACTATACTAATTTATAAGAATTAAAAAAAGATATTGTACTCGTATATACAACTGTAGATCTGTAATACAAGATACTTTCTAACTTGAGAATAACATGAAAAAGATATCACGCTAAATCGAAATGAATTGTTTTAAACTTACGATTTCTATTGTTTTGATTTATTCACAGAAGAAATAAACACAGATACATAACGAAAATAAAAAACTTAAAATCAGGTTTGAAACAGTTTAATTTTTACTTTATAAAAAATTTATTTATTTTTTATACTACTGCATTTGTTGTGTTTACTAAATAAATACGATTCGATAGTTTATGAAAACAATCCACTCCGAACGATATCAAAATGAAACAGCCAACAGATGAAATGTTTGTATACAAAATAATAAACTAGTTTATTTGTTTTATAAATAAACGTTATTATTCAAATACGGGTGTATACAAAACTTCTGAAACAGGAAAACTTTTGAGAAAGCCGTATACTTGTTTTATATTTCTTTCTTTTCTAGCAGGAATAAAAGAGCTTCAGGTTGTTCGAAATTTTTTAAAATTTCTAAAACAGTTCATTTTTTAACTTTCCTATGAAAAATTATAAAATCTATTTGTTTAACAAAACATGAAAATGTGATATTCTGCAATCAAATTTTTTAAATCAAATATATGTATATATATATAATTTATTGGACCGTTCACAGTAGGAAAAAAATTACATGGTAGGTGAATTTTTAACAAATGCGGATTCTGACGAAAGATTAAAATATAATAAGACACATGTGTAATTTAACAAAAAATAAACACTTAAATATTAGAGAAATATTGTATTATTTTCTAATTTATAGCAAACTAGCTGGCTGACTTGGTATTTCCCAAGATCATCTCAAAAGAAGTAACACAATAATTACAAAACAAAACAATAACAAAACAAAATTTAATAATTAGTAAGCTCAAAAAAAGTTCCTAAATTTAATCCCTCCCTTCTCCTTTTGAACCCTGTTTACTGATCATAGGAAAAATTTGAAATTATCATCGGATTCAAAGTAACTTTTAAGTTTTAAGAACTGCTCATAAAAATGCATCCAAACCCTCGAATAGAAATATTAATGTGGGTTTTATTTTATTTTTATTATTATTATTTTTTATTTATTTATTTATTTATTTTTTTTTTGTAGTTGTTGTTGAACTAAAAAGAACTGAATCACGTTCCCTGTTATAATTTTTTACACTATAAATAAATGAAATGATTAATTCATGAATAATGAATGACAAGAATATTACACATTCATCTGTAGAAATAATAAATATTCATTCATTCTTAAAATAAGCACATCTTACGTTAAAAAGAGTGAAATCGTCAAGAATTTTATGAATTTAAATTCAATGCACACTTACCAACAGCCATGGATAAAAGAATTAAAAAAGTGTTGTCTATCCGAGGTTTTGAAAATCGAGTCTGTAGTAAAACCGGCGTTCAACTCACTTTCCCCTCCGCAATCTCATCTTCGGAATTTAATGAGCGACGATAAGGTTTAGTGAGTCATAACCCAATTATTCCCGCCACTGCGTCCATTACCAAGAGGTTAAAACACCCGAATTTCTAACCTCCTCCAATAATAATAAAGAAAAAAAAAAGGCCCTATACCGCAATATATCATCACCAACGCCGAAAAAGATTCTTCCAAAAGATAATGAACGAAGAAGCCATAAAAACTGACTTTTGTTTACAATGAAAATGCATGGTGAAAGTGCAACAGGGGGAGGGTCATGGTTTACATTCGGCCGGTTTTAGAACCAACGTTCGGACGTTCCAAAGAAGAATAAAAAAAGAACGGCGCGAATGGAGGATGGAACGTCAGACGATTTAATGCACTTCCGTCTGCGCTGTGCGGAAAAGTTACATGAAATGATATTTTTTTATTCGTGTGTGTTTTAATCGCTGTTTGGTTTGGTTATCACGACCAAGCAATTAAGCCAACGTAACCCACAGGAAAACGATTAGTTGAATGTCGTAATTATGCGCAGTTAATAGCAGTTTTGCATGAGATGAGGGATGAAAAAAATGGCCGGTTTAATTATTCGGAAAGTGGCAATCGACGTTTTTTGAAGGCCTATTACGAATAGATAAAGCGCCCTTCATTACGGGAAGTAAAACACAACGTGAATAAATAAAAATAAAGAAATTAATGAAAAAAGTAAATAGTCATCACAGACAGCACAAAAATTCAAAGGAAATTAACACACAACTAGAAAATATCAGGCGGATTGGGATTTAAAAAAAAAAAAAAAAATTAAGAATTATACTCAAACATAAAAAAAAAAAAAAAAATGCCAACATATAAAATCATGGCTGGGGCCTGATGGCCGAGTGGCTAGCGATCTGACGCTCGGTACCAACGGCTTCGGATTCGAGTTCCGGCAGTGCCATGGATGTTTGTAGTGGTTCGAATTCACTTTAAACCGTAGATCCCAGTCTAACAGGATCGTAGAGTGTTGCAGAAGTATTGTGACCCCGCGTCCGTAGCTTCTCTTCAAGCTACACTCACCTCCTGGATAGTGCTAAGTGAGTAACGTTGGTGCGGCGCTTGCCTTACGACGTGAAATACAACTGTCTAAGTGTTTGTCAGCTGCATTAGGAAACAAAATCATGGCTGGAGCTGGAGGATAGCGCAATGGATGTTCCAACTAGGGGAACCTAGTTCGAACCAAAACTCTCCGATGTATTCATGGTACGATAAATCCATAGATATGAATGTCCTTCTTTTGGTTTGTCGCTCTACGGTCATTTTGTGCACACTTTGTGCTTTTTAAACCAAGACCTACAGTTTACCGTGGATTCCGAACCACTCACAGACATCCATGCCATCTCCAAGATTACAGCATGGCGTCTATGATACCAAAGACGAGAACGCTAGCCAATTGACCATCAGGCCGCTGTCCTTCTTTAAGCGTTGCGGAAGATGCCATCCCTCGTAGTATTCGTTCGAAATTGTAGTGCCAAAAAGTGTTTGCACTATCCTTGTGTGAGATAATAGACTTTCGGTTATATTGAGGACACTATTTACTGTGGTTAAAACCAAGTGAGTTACGCCCCAGGGAATGGGTGGCTGTCAAGCTTGAGCAACACCTCCTAGATACACAAGAGGTGTTGACCCCTCCAAAACCCATCAACGAAATGTGTGCCCATGTTCAAACTTAGGGCCCCTTCCCACTTAAGCGCAATTGTATTTTGTTAAATATTTAATATTTCAATGCAACAGAGTTTTTCGTATCAGTGTCAACTTTATTATAGCGACTTAATGGGGCCTGAATGGCCAAGTGTCTAGCGCTCTGGCGCTAGGTGGCATAGATGTTTGTAGTGGTTCGAATCCACTTTAAGACGTAGAGCCCAGTCAGTCTTCTCTCACTCACATCCTTCCCAAGCTGTAAAGGGGCAACTCAACTCTAGGCACAGTGCGGTTTAGTAGTAATAGTATAGAGACTTACTTAATGCGTTGACTGAGTCGGTGTTTTTCCTTCTTTAATTTTATCAAATATCCATCGAAATGTTGAAGATGATAGAAAAACGATGCCATCGATGAGTTGACAAAAGACAATTGAATTTAAATTTATAATTTATTTATGTAGTTTTTATTTTAGAAATTGAATTTTATTTTTGTGCATTATTTATTTGTTTCAATGTTCTCTTTTATTATAGGCATTTGAACCCAATGAAAGCAATGTAAAAATTATTAATAAAATAATTAATATATGGAATGCCGACCGATACATTCATTTAGTATATATACCTTAAAGTAATAAGAAACCTAATTATCCTTTTTTTATAACGTACTGAGCTTTCAGAAACGATTACATTCAGTCACCCCCCTCCAAAACAAAATCCTGGATACGCACCTGAAACTAATTAAAAGAAGCATAAAATAAACGTCGTTAATCAATTTGTTGAAGAAAAAAATTAAAAATATATACACATGAATGATTTCTTTCATAAAGAACAATTAAATTTTAAATAAAAATGTAGGTAGTCTAATTGTTTCAGGGAAAATTATTTAGAAAAATATGCACATCTGACAATTTTTTTATTAAAGAACAAATTCTTTTAAATTTATGTTTTTAATAAATAATAATTTTAATAATTTTTTCATTATAGAGAAATGGCACTAATAAATAATATCTAAAATGCTTTAAGATGGTCCAACTCATGGCCTAACATAAAATCGTAAAAGCATTCCGCTTAAGAAATTATTATGTTTACGATGTTATTACATTTTTTCGAATTTATTATGGTAGATCGTTATATTGTACATTAATAGTATTTTTTTTTTTAATTAGTAATATTTTATATGCGGCCCGCAACAGTAAAATTATGAACTTCACACAAAATAATCTCTCAAATTTAATTGCATTTTTAGACAATCCATTACCCAGAATAATTATTGATGAATAATTTTATCCTACAAATATAAGATTTGGTGCGTTAAACTAATTACTGGCTGGCGATTGAAGTGCTGGATTTGCTGTTAAACTGGTTAGATTAAGATTTTCTTGTTTGAATAAATTTTTAAAATACTATATATGCTAGATAGTCCACTCAACTTATTTGTTAATTTTTTTTTAATTAAATTTACTGTATAAAAAAACCTAATAACAGGAATAATAAATTGCGGATGGATGTGATATCAGGTAAATGGCATGAAGTGAAAATTAAAAAGCAAAAGGAGAAATAATATTTCATTGATGTTGATAAAAACGTCCCTATGAAAAATAAACATTTAATTGAATGAATACAAAATTCAATGAATCAAAGAATATTTTAACAAAGAATTAAAATAAAAATGTTATAAGTATTGACGAATTATGAAAATTGAAAGAATAATAATTAAAATATTAAAAATTATATTTCATGTGTAATAGAGCCAATTTTAATTTTAAAAGTCTTATTTTGTTATCTCTTAGAGGGTAGAGAATATAGAAATGCTTTTACATTATCTACACTTTTTCTTTCTTTTCAGAAGATACATAACAATCATAACGGCTATATTTGCAAAAAGATAAACTATCAAATACTTTTTTTTTTCTTTTGCAGAAAATTTTAATATTAGAATTTATAATGTTTGTTGAGGAAGAAAGAATAAAGGAATTATAAAAAAAAGAAAGAAATTTACCAGCTACAATTTTGAAAAACTTTTTTGATTTGATATACGAATTATGAAATTTGATTTCACTAAATTTAATTCACTGAAAAATTAAAGCATATGAATTCTCGTTGTAAATATTTTGTAATTTAATTGCAGCAAAACATGGGATAAGAAACAATGATCAAAATAAAACAAACTTTTCAAACACCGAATAAAAGGAGTTTCATATAAATATAACTAAAACTAAAAAGAAAATAAAAATAAAAAAAGAAATCAAAGAATGCAGAAAAGGACGAAAATAATTATATCGATGTAATAAATCAGTTCAGCATTATTCAGTTTAAAATCACTTTGAATAAGGATTAATTAGCTGTATATTTTGAAAGAGGAATCATTCAACATACATAACAAGAAGAAAGCAACAGTGAATTATTCATGAATTTTGATTTTCAATTATATGATTTGAAAAAATCTTTTAATTGATTTAATTGATAAAAAGAGTCAGTTAATTCTATCTGTTTTGTTTCTGAAACCGGTTCAGTTTTTCATACATTGCAGACAAAATGGCATTTCAAAATGCCACTCGTTATTTATATAATGCAATTTTAGCAATGAAAACTGCTATTTTTATTAATTAAAAAATAAATTGAGTTTGACAAATTATTTAACTTGATGGATAATTAAAATAATGAAGAACGCCGTCATTCAAAATGTTACTTAAAGCCTAATTGAAGTGTCAATTTAGCTAGAAAACATTGGAAATCCTTATACATTTATTTTTTTCACTAGAGATAATTCTTGTGTCATTATAACTTTATTTAATTAAATTTAAGCAAAAGGGACTGAAATTTATTTTAACGATTATATATAATTATGTTTCATTTATAAAATAAAGAAAGAGCAAACATATTAATAATATCCACAGATGTTTATCATAATTTTTAATAACTTTTTTTTTTTTTGTTCTAATGCAGCTGGCAAACACTTAGACAATTGTCTTGGATGCCTTAAGGCAAGCGCTGCACCGACGTTATTCCCTTTAGCACTACCCAGCAGGTGTGTAGCTTGAAGATAAGCTACGGACGTGGAGTAACAATACCTTCGCAACACTCTACGATCCTGTTAGACCGGGACCTACAGTTTAAAGGATTCCGAACCACTACAAACATCCATGGCACCGCCGGGACTCGAAGCCGAAACTTGTAGTACCGAGGGCCAGAGCGCTAGCCACTCGGGCATTCAGGCCCGATTTTTAATAAATTAGGGTAACAAATTAATAAATTAGGGTAACTTAAATTTTTAAGCCAATGTAATAATTAAAAACTGAATAAACTTTAAATATATTTTCAAAAAAACATATTAAAAGCTTTCACCTATTTTATATTATATCTAATTCGACATAGTGAAATAGAAGATTTAACGTTGAAAGTTACCATTATTGAATTGATATGCCAAAATTACCATTGAAATCTATAGTAATTAGAAAAATTTCAATAATACAAAGCTAAATAAATTATTATCAGTACTCAATAGCAATACAATTCTTCCTGGAAAAAAAACTAATACTTTTTTAAGTAACCACTCAATAAATATTCTACCTTACCATTTCGCAAAAATGGTTTGAATTTAATGCAACGAAATGGCGCATACAAATTTAGTTTTGCAAATTTTATGAGACAAGATTTACATAACCTTTTACTCTTATAGAGAAGAAAAAAAAAAAGATTACTTGGCCCAAAAGACAATGATTTATTTCGCCAATGCAGGCAGGGAAATTGGACGGAAAGACAGAAAATAGGTCAGGGAAGAAGTTCGTTTTCCCGACCACTGTTTTTTCAAACAAACAGAACCATCAAGTACAATTAAGGCCTCTTTTTCTGCACGAGAACTGCTCCTGTTAAGCTATGGGAGAATGAAAGACAATAGAGGTAACTCTCTCCTCCCTCTTACCCTAAAATGAAAGAGAATGACCTTGAAGGCTTTTTTTTTAAGAACACCTGGCTATATTTTTCTACTACTATTAACGAACTGAAATGTTGCTAAGATTAAGCTAAGACAAAAGACAAAAACAAGCTAAGGCAAAAACAAACAAACAAAAAAATTAAATAAGAGAGTATAGTTTATTTAATATTCATTAACATAATCGAAAAGTTTTTAAAAATGTCATGTACAGATTAGGCACTTGTGCCATCAGTACACGAGCTCTCCAGTATTTTCAACGATACAATTAAAACCACAGTGCAGAGAACAAACATGTCAGGTGTCATAGGTTGACGAGAGTCACAAAGAGTACAATCCGAGTAAATAATCGAAAAAGTCAGTCAAATGTTTCAAATTTATATATGAAAAGTAATAAATGTAAATCAGGGATACACAAAACGAGGAGCAGCATGCGAGTTGTCTCATGCGTCAATTATAGTTGAAAATGTCATACGAAACGTGATGTTTTGAAAGATTTTAAAGAAAGATTAAAACAGGATCAGACTTTGATATAGGGAAGAAAAGAAAAAAAAAAGAAAAGAAAGAGAAAAAAAAAAAACTTTAAAAGATAGAAAAAAATATTTCATTCAATGTTTTCTGATTTATTTCAAACAAGAACAGATCTTTTGTCAATAACTTCAAAGTCTGGAATTAAAATGACTACCAAAATAATTTTTTTATCTCTATGATATTCATCAGATATTCAAAATACGTTCCATTTTGAATTTCCAATTAAAGTAGTTGAGGTTGTTTCGAAAAATTTACTGAAATGAGTAAGTGTGTTTGAATCCACATATATATATTTGTGAACAAACTTTTTAGACGTAAATATCAAAAAAATCATTAAATAAAAACCATTTGAATAATCACTTTTTGCGCTTAGTTGAAACAAGTTTTACCAAATATCCAAATATTAAAACTCTCATTAAAATTAAATAATATTACACAGAAAGAAAATGTGTATATGATTTTTTATTATATTATCATTTAGTTTTTATTATATATATATATTTATATTTAGTCTGCTTATAGGTTACAGTGACTGCTTTGATGTTGGTATGATTGGTTTAGAGTTACCATTTGAATATTTATATCAATTTTTCAATAAGTCTCTTTGATTTAAATATAAAAATATCAAAACAAAAACTTTATTTAACAAAATAAAATTATATTGGACAATAAATTCGATCAAATTCAAATTCAGTATTCAAATTTCTGATATCAAATTTACTTTTATAAAATAAAATAAAAAAATCCCTTCACAGTTTTCCAGTATACGAAATTAATCTTAAGAGTTTTCTATGAAATCGGAACGACTAAAAATATAATTCGCCAAAATATAGAAAGATAATAGAAGAATGCATCTAGTGTGAGTTGTGTGAATGCATGAATAAGTTAATGAAAAGTAGGTGATCTAATTTAAATCATTTTAAGTTAAGTTCATCATCATCATTAAGTTCTTTCATTCATACACTTTTTTTTATTTTTAACATGTACAGAATCACTCTTTAGGACAGTCATAAATATTTAGATAGCAGTTTCAACACGTTATCTAAAATATGTGAACTTTAAAAGATTGACAAATTATTCATGTCATGAAGCTTCATATTGAAAGAAATATTTCATCAGCCATATTGCATCATAACTGTAACGTTTATGTCGAATATTTCCTCCGGTCAAAGTAAACAAATCTTGAAAAATATTAAAGCTACTCAGTATAGTTATAATTAAAGTGGATGAACAATAATTTTGGTGCATATTTTTATGATTTAAATTATCTTTTATTACAATACTTTTGCAAATTTGTTGAAATTAATAGATTTCAAAAAATGACAAGTTTATTTTTTTTAATCCCCCCACACACAAATATTTCCCTATTTTGAGGGAGATTGTTTCAGGTTATTTTCTACACAAACATGGTATGCACAAAAATATTTCTAAATGAAACACAAACTAAGCTCTAATATTTTCAACACAAGGTTAGCAAAAGTAGATAAAAATATTAAAGATGTGAAATTTGAAAAGCAAAGTATATATAACAGCAATAAATCAAAAAATACAATTAAAAAAAAAGTAAATAAAGAAGTTGAATGAACCTAACTTTAAATTATCCGTTTTATTATTATTATTATTATACATAACGTACACAAAAAATGAAAATGTTCCTTTTATAATTTCAATAAAATATTTCCCAACTTTTCACTTATCAAACTTATATATGTGTGTAATATGTATGTGTAACAAATATATTATTTTACTGTGTGTTTCTAACGCCGTCGACTCCTTCATAGGTCAATTTAATTAGGTTTTTTTAATAGGTCATTTTTTAAAGAATCATATAAAAAAATTTTTTTTTAAATTTTCAAATTTGTCAAAATAGTAATATAGGGAAGTAGATCTGGATATAATTTAACAAAAATTTTGTAGTTTATCACTAACTGGGAGATAAGAAAAGTTTTATAAGCTATAAGACCTATATAAATTTTTATAAAACCTTTCATCCTCTGTAGGGGGCTTATTCACTTCTGTCAATAAGCCTCTAGGGTGGATGAAAGGCACATACATTACATTCACATTCATGAAAGGCACATTCACAGACATTACATTACATACATTACCCAATAATTCCAAAAGCTTGCTTTAATAACTTAAAATTTTTTTCTTGGGTGGTCTCAAAAAACGTACTCCATTTTAAAATCAAACTGAATAAAATAGCTGTAACTGTTAGTAGATGATGCTTTAAAAAATACGTCAGGGAATTTATGTTTGTGAACAGAAATTTTCATTCGTGAATATTAAAAAATCGATCGACAGAAACTATTTACTAATCGCTTTTGGGCTTGCAAGGCAACAGAAATTGAATCGATTAATAGGTCATGTAATTTCACGTACAAATTCTTTATTCAGCTTATATTATATCAATTGTTTTCGTTATATTCGTTATATAATATAAAATAAACATGTAATAGAACGGAGGTGTTTTTTCCCCTGTGTCTGTAGAATTTTCTCTATTTTAAGGCCTACAGGAAAATATCTTTCCATTGAACAGCGATACATTGAATTTTATGGGGAAAAAACAAAACAGAAACTATGAAATCATGAATCAATATTTATAAGCAAAATGCACCAGCCTTTAAAAAAAAGAAAATATTTCAACTTAAACTTCAAACGCCACTACTATACGCCCCCCTATGAACACTGTATAAATATCCTATGTTATTAATCTCTGTTCGAGTGCATGATTTGCATAATTACCGCATTAGCTTTCTATGAAAAATGATTAAGTAAAAGTCCTCGTGATGTACGGATTTACGCATGGCAGATTCAACCCACGCATAATTAAAATATTCTCCAAAAAGAAAAATGTATCTTTACACCTGCACGATAAAAAGAAAAAAAAATTAGAGACAGCCAGAAAGAACTGTCAGCTCAACTCTTTCCCTTCACTTCCGACATTTTCCAGACAAAACAGTGGTTTCAGACTGCGAGGCAGCTGTCAATCAAGCTCCGGTGGTTGCCATGGTGATGCCCAAGTTTCCAAGCACGCCTTTTTTTTTTCCGGTGAATAGAACAAGTTTCTTCGGTATTGAATTATTCTTGGAAACTTTCTTTAGTTACCGATTTTTATAAGAACGTATGAGTTCAGTAATTTTGAATGTTTTCATATATCACATTTCAATGAAAAATAAAATAAAATCATAAGCATACAAATCTAATAAAAATTTGAAATATATCAAAGTTATTTTTGTAACTATTATTTATTTTTAGTTATTTTTACTTTTTAAAAAAAAAAAAAATTTTTTTTTTTTTTTTTTTTTTTTTTTTTTTGTGTAACATTAGAACAGTGCCGAATCTGAAGTTTCCATACGTATACCTTAAATATTTTTTGCTCTTAATAAACGAATAGCTTCTGTAAAATCAGGGATGGCCAACCCAAATGGGCCACTTTGGAAATACAGCTAACCCGAGAGCCGCATATAAAATTATATATCCCCGAACTAGATTTAGACCCACTATACACATTTTTGGAGTGAAAAATTGAAACATATTGAGTTATTATTAGTGTGTTTTTACAATTATTCTTACATGTAAACATAGATAATATAATAATAATGATATTAAATGCACGTTGTTACGAAATATATAACCCTAAAATGAAATACAAAAAAATAGATAAACATAATTGAAACAAAAAATTGAAATCTTAAAAAATATTTATTTTACTCGTGCAATATGTGTTTAATCCACTCTTCACTTAGCTTTTTGCAAATCGATGCGCGAATCATGAGTTCATAGAATATAATTTAAAATATTCTCCGAACTCATAACTGTAAACTCATCAATAAAAACAGGCAATATATGTTCTATATTTGCAAGAATATTATTTTAAAATCAAAGTTACTTCTTTCTCTCATAATTTCAATAGTTAATTTTTAAATTTATGGATGCACACGTGTATTTTTTTAATACATTGCCCATTATAAAATAAATATATTTTGTAAAAGTGTGATACATCTCATGGGCAGCAAAAATGTTCCAGGCGGGTTGCAGGTTCGCCACCCCTGTATAAAATCTTTCATTCTGGATACAAAGCAGATTTTGATAAGCCAAAGTGCTGAAAAGTCTCTCGACACTGACT
Source organism: Caerostris extrusa (assembly GCA_021605095.1). Taxonomy (NCBI): domain Eukaryota; kingdom Metazoa; phylum Arthropoda; class Arachnida; order Araneae; family Araneidae; genus Caerostris; species Caerostris extrusa. The sequence continues at coordinate 41,822 of BPLR01020687.1, read as the reverse complement.
TGGTTTGCTGGTAAAGCAGTCACTATTTTTTGCTAGTGGTTGTATTAGTGAAGGATACAATTGAATTGTAAACACTAATTTGAAACACTAATTTTTGGAATTTTGGAAAATTAAATATTATTTTATAAAAGAGTCGTATTTTTACACCGACCCTTTGATTCCGTCGCTTTCAGCGACCTGATGGCCAACTGGTCAGCGCTTTCGCCGTTGGTACCACACGTTTCAGGTTCGAATCCTGATTGTGGCATGGACGTTTGCTCATTATCATCATCAGTGGTGTAACAACCGCATCATGTTGGTTCTGGTCTAATTAGCCTAAAGTGTGCACAAAATGACCATAGAGCGACATAACCGATCAAACCATTGACTCTTTCAAAATTCTCGACTCCACCTCTAATCACATCTGATTGAAATAATAATAATAATAAACATACGAACAAATATTAAACGCATTTTGATATTTTCAATCAACTTGGTTGAAAGACATATTAAAATCAGTAGTATGCGAGATATAAGAATAAAAATAGTCATAATAAATCATTCATAACAAAAGTGAATAACACTGTAATGAAATAAACAGGCAAGATTTAAAAATATTTGTGATGCTCCATTGCACAATACATTAAATATTTATTGACTCATACAATAAAAGCAATCATACTAAAATTAAACTGATTCATCAATAAATGGATTCTGCTTATCATAAAAAGCACATCTACTTGAAAGGTCACTTCAATTTGCATGAAATAGCTGAGCTGCGATCTTCTACTCCGTCATCGGAATTTTTTCACCACCACTATTCCAGATCATAAAAATTGATAAATGTTTCCTGTCTGGAACATTTTGTGGATACTTTTTATTAAAACCATAAGATCTGCAAAAAACGCATATATAAAAACTGTGAATGCTTCATTAAGATGCTTTATATTCTACTAAAACACCAGAATAATAGTTAATAATGCTCGTTAATAGTTAAAATAGCCTTGGTAAAAATGATAAGAATTATTACTATCTTCTAACCTTTTATGTCCTTGATCAAAATAACATAATGGGTTCTTTTTTATTTAATTCTTTTTTTCAATTTTATCGGCATTAAAAAAACAACCTTGAAGTTTCACATCTTTATATAGGAAGTTGGAAAATGTTATTTTAAACAAAATAAAAGGTTTTAAATACTTTTTTTTTCTATACATAAGTACCTAGTTTTATTTAATATTACAAAAAGAATGGAGTTTTTTTTTTCCTTTTGGTACTTGTTTTCGAAATGACCATTGTGTTCGAAAATGCCCTTGAGTAGAATTATTATGAAAACAAAGTTCTGGCAGAACTGTTTTCTTTGTGTAAGCGATTTAAATTTTTTAAAAAAGTATTCACACCGGATGTAGAAGTGGGCTATTAAATGGAATATTTTTCAGGAATTTAAAAGGATTATTTGGTTGTATTTGTAGCCTCGTAACGGTATGATTACTTAGGGATTTTTTTTTAACACAGTTTGGAGAATAAAAGAAAAATACATTCCGTTGCCATCAAAAAAAAAAAAAATAACCATTTGATTATAATTTTAAGAAGGAACAATACCCTTCTTAGCAGGCACTCTATAACTCATTTATTTACTGTTTAATTTATAAATACATTATTAATTTTTTTTCACATTTTGGATTTGATGAGTGTGTTTTATTTATTCAATATCAGATTTTTGAGGTTCACTTTTTTTTTTTTTTTTTTTTTTTTATAATTTTTTTTTTTCATATACTCAAAAAACAAAAAATTATCTCTATAAACTTCTTTTCATACAATATACACTTGCTTTTTAATACAATGTAAAACTTTTTATTTTTTAATTTAAAAAAGGCAATTTAAAATTTTTATTTTTAATCTCCGATTTTTAATCGCACTCACTTATTATTTATTTTTTGCATGGGAAAGTTCATATAGCATGGTGAATAATTATACAAAAATTTAAATACTTCAAAAAGTTGAAAATTACAGTAATATGCATCCCAAAATATAGATTTCACTAAATTAAGACGGAAGTTATGTTCTGAAACACTTCAAATCACAGAATAAAAAACTTAAAATTTTCATTTGGAGCCTGATAACCATGGAATAGTTCTCTGGCTCTTGGTATCGCAGGGTTTGGGTCCTAGTGGTGCCATTGATGTTTGTAAGGAATCCACTTTAAACTGTAGGTCCCAGTCTAATATGACTGTAGTGCGTTGGGCATAGGAAAGACTGACAACCCAAACCTACCCCCGTAAAAAGCAAACAACATCTTACGTTTAGAAATATGACAGAAGGCCTTGACCCACCATGAGGCTGTCGAGACATTGAAGAATTCCCGTTTATAAAAGAATTTACCATTAGTATTACATAAAAAAAAAAAAAAATTAAACATTTTTTTCATTCAGGCTTTCTATTCCAATTAAAATAACTTGTAGACAAGATAATAACGGCAAATTAGAATAATATAAATTGTCAATAAATTAAAGTAAAATTCATATTTTTTTCTTGCAAATTTTGCAATAAACTATATTTATTAAAAGAATGCACATGGCAAGCAATAAAACTAAAAGACACCCTGCTACCACATAGCGATAGACGTGATACATAAAAATTACTGTTAGTATAATGTATTTAAAAATTTGGGTTTTCGAATATTCATAACAAAAATTTCACTAACATATTTTCAGACAATGTAACGGATTTAGCAGAATTTTAAAACCATTTGTGATTCGATGTCATTCAAAAGGAATAAATGTAACAAAAAGCTAATCCATATCTTAATTTGCAAGTCTTTCCAAAAAATGAGAATTCATTTGACTTAACGAGGGTATTTCATGTTCGGAATTCTTTCATTTAGGTTAATATTGAAAACGAGAACACTGGGAAGAATTTTTCTTTCTTTTGTTTAATCAGTAAAGCTGAAATGGATCTACCATTTTTTCTACAAAATGAATTCAAGAAAAGATGTACATATTTAAGTAATGCCATGATTTTTTTTTTTTTTTTTTCCTGGTGATCTTGGAAAGCAAAATTTAAAATGGGCGACACCTAAATTCATTAAGAAAAGAATTTTTACGCCAAAACTTCCCCATTGTCAAGGGGGAGGAGAAAAAAAGGGATTTTCTAAAACTCTGTATTTTTAATAAATGGGTCTGAAATTTGATCATTGTACCCTAATTCCTTAAACAACGAAATTTACTACATACCAAAAATAAAAATAAATAAAACTTAAAAATAAATGAAAATTATTTGTGATTTTCAATTTACTGTGTGTAAACGCACATTAACTATTTATTAATTAATATAAATAGCAGACTCAACATATTATAAATAACAGACCCCCATGTGGGAGTCTATACTCACATATTGGTACACAAATGTATACATACATTTGTATTTAAGCATATACGTATGTACGAACGTATATTATACCACGTACATATATACATTACCTGTACACTTTCTACGCATTACAGTTTTGAACAAGCGTGGTATATAAGGATTTCCTTCTATTCGGGCACAACAGGTCTTTTCCGTCTATGCGTTGATCGTTGCCATACCTTTTCCCACGTTGGCAACGGATGGTACATTGGACTCTTAGAGGTAAAAACAGCCATGCTTCACCGGGGACTTCACCACCGCTTAAGGGACTCCACCACGATGCCTGATTATGGATGCAAGACACTTTTTTGGCACATTGTTTGAATTTTCATCGTGTCTTCTTGTTTCTGAAAGAAGTACAACGTATGCCACTAGCAGATTCGAACCTAGTCCTTCTGCAAGCTAGTGCAGTTCATATTGCCACAAGGCGGAACCCCAATCATCGAGACAAAGAAATTTTTTTCTTCTTCTAATGCAGCTGGCAAATAGACCATGATCTTCGCCATAAGGGTTGCACCGATGTTACTCACTTTGCATTACCCAAGGCGGCGCGTGTAACTTGATGGTAAGCCACGGACGCGGAGTAACAATGCCCCCTCGCAGCGCTCTACGATCCCATATTAGGACCGGGACCTACGGCTTAAAGTGGATTCCGAACCACTACAAACACCCATGGCAAACGCCGGATTTTGAACCCGATACCTGAGGGTTGCCGAACGCCAGAGCGCTATAATTCGCCATTATTACATCAGGTCCACGAGACAAAGAAATCAGATCATTATATTGTTATTCGAGATTGCAGGTTTAAAATTTTTTTTTTTTTTTTTTTTTTTTTTTTTTTTTTTTGTCCATTTTCGCATGATTAGAATTTCAAAATAATAAAAAATAAATAAATAAATGATTATTTAAAATCAAAATATTTTATGTCGACCATTATCCATAAAAACACTGAACTACATGCAATGCAGTGCTTCAATTTTACAAGCCCGACTTAGGAAAAAAAAAAAAAAAATCTTTTCAAACACGTCAAGTAACAAACCAAAATTTATTCTTAAAACGTAAATAAACTCTAAAACAAATTAATAACAACCTCAATGACATGTGAAATCTGAGAATAATAGAAATGTGTTAAAAATGATTATAATTATAAGAATGGAACAGAAAACGTAAAAAATTAACAAAGAAGTTATGTTACAAATTATCTTTCATATATAGGAAGATGTAAATAATTCTGAAAAAAAAAAAAATAACATTAAGTATACCTTTTGGGCGGACCTTTTATAGAATGACACTTTCGGATTGTTTCATGTGTTTGATTGTTTGTTGATCATAACCAGGTCGCGAGCACAGAGTAGTAAAATAATAAACCGAGCATCGAGATTGTCAGTTTAGGGCAACATAATCCCTCACGTGATCATACGACTCACGCGGGACTTTTACTTTGTAGATTGATACGTGATGTGGTAGCTTGGTGGCAATCTCGCTGTCATTGGCTATTACTACTCAACAGCCAGCGCGAAGGTCCATCTATATTATAATATAACAAGCTGCATATATATAACAAATTTCAAAAGAATAGATTCAGGGTTTTTTTTTTTTTTTTTTTTTTTTGTCAATAAATGCAAATTTAACTTTTTCGAAATATTTCACATTTATTTTCTATTAATAAACTTTCAAAAGTAGTATTTTTCTCAAAACTGATTAAAAAATAAACGTTGGTAATGTTTTATTACTAGATTTCATGCATCATGATCAGAGTTATAAACGAAATAACATCTCTTATATCTATTTATTTTTTAATGAACGCATACTGAAATAAATGTATGTCTTGAGAAGAAGAATATTCAGAATCGTTCCGTTAACATACTCATGTTTTGCAAATGAATGGGAGCAGGGAAAAAGAAGCCAAGCGACGATGTAGCGCCAACTTTTAGTACGAAAGGTCAGGGAGATGTTTGTCCCAATTTTCTGTTCCTTTAGAATAGGAGACGCACTCTATTTTATTGCTACTTTTATTGTAGCGGCACAGTGCTATTCGCAGTTTCACCTAAAGTTTATACAGCCAGTGAAGTTTATCATAAATAACAAATTTCAATACACTCATAAATCTGCAGAATTAAATACTTTTTTTTATTCGTAAGGACTTTTTGAAAATATACGAACAACACGATATCAAAGAAATTTTTTAAACTGTAAGAAGACTCATTTGCAGATTTTGTTGCCATAAAGTAGCTTGTTTTAACTTGTGTTAACTGTCCTGTTATATTAATTTTTCTTTTGAGCTGTGTCTTTTGTACTGTGCCTTTGAATGTGAAAAAATAATATACAGTAAATGCCTTTTTAATCCGGCATTCGATGGTTCGGCGCTTTTGATAATCCGACTTCGAGCCGTTCACTTTCGGGGTTTTTTTTCAATGCAGAATATTCAATGAATTGAATGCTCAATGTATGAATTTTGGTTTTGTAGTTGAGTACATAGTCGAATATTTAAATCGCTTGGGTAAGGGTTCAGAATGCGAGTGAACACAATAAATATGTACATGCTTTTATCGTTCCAATTTTTATCTAGAGTCATTTATGTATGATTAAAAACTAAATTGATGTTCGCGCAAAATCGATTGGATTGTCTCGGATTCTGTTTACTTGCAATAGAATATTTGGACATAAGAAATATCTCTCGTGTAATTAAGTAAGAAATGCAAAAGTAACAAAGCAAATTATATTGATGGGCGTATCGTTCGAGTTCCGTTAATGTTTCACGTGGTAGTTTTTAACGCATACACATTCATTTCAGAGCCTGACATTTGGCAACTTTGTGGAAGTCAACGTGGTCATTACCATCATCAGGGGTGTGAATAATTACGCCGCTAATGATAAGAAATGGTTCTCATACAGTCATGCAAATGCAGTTATCGAGTTTTCAGACACAACGGATACGTAATTTATAAGCGCGATTATACACAAAATTGGCGCATGCATTTTTTTTTATTCGAAGACTCGAGGATAAAATTAATGATGGAAAATTCATCAATATCGTCTTACTGATTCTTGGCAAAAATATGAATGAGTCAGCGAAAAGATTTTTATTATATTAAAAATTCAGCAATTAGTAGGAAAGCACTTTAAATCAAGTCAAATGTTAATGGAAAATCTTAATAGTGTTAAAAATAAACGCACAACCACAGTGGACTGTGATAATAATTTTTATTTTACATCTCGAAAAACATCTTTGCTTTCACACTCAAAAGCTCATCCCCCATTTTCGTGCTGAAACACTTTACACTGCCTAACTCAGTGGCAACGTGCGCCACAAGTGAGCATGAGGACTGAGGTTCTATCCGCTGGCGGCTTGTTGTAAAACAGTGTTTCAAAAAATGAGGAGATTCGATAGCATAGCATGTGATGCGGATTATCTGGTGGAAGCTTTTGCACTATCTCCAATACGATAAGCAAATGAGTAATAGTTCCTACTAAAACCTCTTGATGGCACTGCCCTCCTTCTTCAGCAATTAGTAGCCAAATCGGACTTTCTACCTACGGGTGCCATCGCAACAGAAGCTGCTCTCCCTCCTTCCATGAAAACACACTGGTTCATGGATTTGGTCTTGATAGTTGCAGCAAAACATTTCACTTCATTTTTTAAAATAAATTCCATTTGTTTTTAATAGTTCAAAGCAAAATGTTTGAAATTTGAAATAATAAATCTAATAAATCTTATTACTCAGTGGTAACGTGCGCAGGTAACGCAGGAGAACTCTGGTTCGAATCCGCTGGTGCGGTGCGTCCGTTGTCCTTCCTACTTTCAAAGACAAGGATGCTTGATGATTGTGACACAGTAGCATCTATAGGGTGTTACCTCGAGAATTAAGTTGCCAGGATAAAATTTTCCACAATGTTCCCATACGACACACAAATGCGAGGCAGTTACCTTTAATGTCCTACTGGAAAGCGATTACTTTCCGACAGTGAATTAATTGTTCGTAGCATACACAAGTAAACACGACTAACCGATGTTCTAATTTTTTTTTTTTTTTTTTTTTTTTTTTTTGTTCTAGTGCAACTTGAAAACACATAGACAATTGTCTTGGATGCCTTAAGGCAAGAGCTGCACCAACGTTACTCACTTAGCACTACCCAGTAGAGGTGCGTGTAGCTTGAAGATAAGCTACGGACGCGCAGTAACAATACCTCCACAACGCTCTACGATCCTGTTAGGACCGTGATCTACGGCTTAAAGTGGATTCCGAACCACTACAAACATCCATGGCACCGCCGGAAACTCGAACTGAAACCTGTGGTACCGAGCGCCAGAGCGCTAGCCACTCGGCCATTCATGCCCATGTTCTAAAATGATTACAATAAAAGTTGTGACACGTGTAAATTTATCTAAACTGCCATTCACTGAAAGTACCTGGAGTTCACGACCACTAATTTTTCTACATCCACTGCAGCTACTTATGAATCAGCTTAGTAAATATTTTAGTCCAAATAAAGAGATTTCGCAGCAGCAATGACTGAAGTAAAGAGGGGGAGGAGAAAAAACTGTGCGTGAAGCTGCATAATGAAAAAGAGCCGGCAGAACACAATGCCTGCCTTACAAAAGAAATATAAAAAGAAGAATCTAAAGGAGGCAGAAGTAGAAAAAGTAAACACGCACAAAAACTTTCTAGGAGAGTACTTCGTTTTGCTCCATAGAAGTTTGGGGCATTATTTACATTACAGAGACTGGAAGAGTAAATAACGCCGAGTATTGAGTTTGTTTCCTCCGTCTTTTGGTAACTTTTCGTTTTATTTTGAGTAGAGTGTTTTTTTTTTTTTTTTTTTTTTAATGGGATTTATTTATTTTTTTTTTTTTTAATTTTGTTAAGAAATTGATTCCAATACAAATTTACTTGTAATAGTTACTAAACGCCATTTAAGGAAATGATTTTATAAAACTACTTTTAAGATTTTAATAAAAAATAAAACTTGTTGGACGTCGATCACCACTGGAAAGCAAATATGTAGCAGATTCAGGGTTATCCAAGGTGCATCACTGTTGCTAGTTATGGTTTGATTTGGCTTCGGCCTGGGCGTTTTAATGTCTTTTTGAATTATCGCTCTACAATCATTTATTGTACACTTTACTCTAATTAAATCGAAACCTATTGTAACGTGTGGATTCCGGAACCACTCACAAACACCCATGGCCATTGGAACCTGAAGCTTGTGATACCAAGTACCACAGCGCTAGCCAATCGGCCAACAGGTCTCATTAGTTTTTACAATTAGTGGTGTATATTTATGTATTGTCTATTCCAAATATTACTCCAATATTGCCTTTTCATATTCATATACAAACAATAAAAACACATGAACACTTAACAGCACACACCATTCTATAAAAATTCATTAATTCGAGATAATTTCCCACATCGGTTTATACCAATTCCAATGGTGGTCAACCTCCACCAATGTGATGAATTTTCCCATCGAATAGGGAAGATTCGTATTAAGATTTTCCTTTTTTGTAGGGTAAGATACCACGGGTATCTTATAATCCCACTACACCACACCATTCTATCTTAAGTCGATGTATATCTAGACAGTTTTTTACGAATGATGTGAGTGTATGCCATTACAATTTTGAATATATAGCCCAAGATTGACATCAGAGGGGGAAAGTCCTTCATCCGCGTCTCCACTTCGAGGCCAGCTGGACATTCCAACTACAGATTATTCCTGTCCATTCAAGCCATAGACGCAGAATCATTTGGATCGGCACCACTTGTCAAATTTGAACCCATCAATCTTTTGGTTCGAAAACTCATCGAGCTATCCCCTGGGCCACCTGCCCCTCTTTAAATGTGCATAGCTGGGGAGTATCTGGGAAGTTCGCACCCCTCTCCAGCTCCCTAACTCAATGAAAGGATTTTGCAGTTCGATGAATTTACTGTACCATACACAAAGGAAACTTTCGATTCATTAATTAATTCAGAGTATCGATCTTAGCAAATTTTTTTACGAGTATAATACTTGCAATTAATAAATACCTATCTCCTCTGCAAAATAAATACATATAAAAACAGATAGATTGTTTTTTAGTAAAAAAAGTTCTAATGATGGAGATAAAAACTTCTTTTCAAAAGCAGCTTTCGAAATCTAATTTTTTTACAGCCACTAACAGAAAAAAATTAGAATTTGAAAATTTCTTAATTTTAAATCCGAATTGTTAGACAACATATTCCAATAAGACGACTCATTAAATGTCAATTTTAACAAAATGATAGTTACTACATTGCTGAAGAAATAGTATAGTTAATCTTTAAGAAATATATCATCGCATATATCTTCCAATGGTTCAAGTTCATCTGTCCGTGTAATGACATTTTCCCCTTTTAAATCTGATAGCATTAGGAGACTTAAAACGGCTATTTCTCTTCTACTAAGCTTTTTATACTTATCTTTCATTTCCATGAAAGACAGATTTTATACTCATCTTTTTTTTCCTTTTTTCATTTTTAATTCAATTTTCATTAAGTTAAATTAACTAATTAATTAAATTTAGTTCATTATCTTTCCTCTTAATTTCACATTCCTTACAATTTTTTTTTTTTTTTAATATATGTTAATTCTTTTGATGAAACAGAATAGAAACAAGTGCATAAAAATGTGTGTCTAGCGAATGCTACTTTTATGACTTTGCTATACAAACTGATTGTGCTTCTGACATTTTTTTTTTTGTCTATCCTTCCCATGATTTTATTCTTATATTATATATATATATATATGTGTGTGTGTGTGTGTGTGTCCTTATACATATGTTCCTTAGCTAAGGATAGTTTTTTTTTTTTTTTTTTTTTATAAAATTCAACACTTGCAAAGCTCCATAGATGGAAAGAATTTTTACAATATAAAAACAAATTTAAATCCTTTCTCGAATAAAAACCATCTTTCCGAATAACAGTCTCCTCCCCCTTTTTTTTTTTTGGAACACGGCATTTCATAAATATTCATTCGAAAATGAGCTTGAGTGAGAACAAAGTAAAAAAAAAAAAAGAAAAAGAAAGAAAGAAAGGTAAATATATATGTTATAGCAAACATTAAAAAAAAGTACATCGCTCACATCTAGAAGCATTCCAATTACATAGTGATGAAACACACTTATTGTACATCCAATAAAGGGTACGTGAACGAACTGTACTAATTTAAAAATAAAAAATAAAATAAGAGTTTAAAAAAAAATTGCTCCATTTTGCAGTCACGCACAAAAACTCGAGCAAGATTTGAGAAAATTTTCGCTGATCCACACACAAAACCATCAGCCTAACACGCTTTCGGTTTTATAAAAATATAAATAATAATATATATAATATAATATATATATAATAATATAAAATATAAATAATAATATATATAAATAATAATATAAAAAAAATAAATAATAAAAATATGGGAAAATTGAACTCATTCTCCATGCAGCTTTGGAAAACGGTTCGCAGGTTTTTTTTTTTTTTTTCTTTTATGGCCAGGCCCTTCTCCCCTTTGGTTGTTCGAATTTCTTTCTTTCCCCCCACCCCTCCCCCGTCGTTTTTCTTGAGACTGGCCCTAGCGGTCACGACGGATGAGTCATCGTCTCTACAGGAAAAACAGAAACACAAAATCGAAAAAAAAAAACGCGCGTTCAAAATCTTTAGTCACCAACCGTAAGTCTTCAGGACTAATATTGGCATTTTATCGCCAATTCTTGGCGAAAAATTTTTACGTAGATCACATATTCAAAAATTTCATCGCATATCATACACATTTATTATTCATTTTTATAACTACACAAAAAAATTATACATTAACTGTATAAAAAATGTATTATTTAATTTATTATATAAAAATTATTAATGAAAATTTAAATTATTAATAAAATTTAAAATTTATTATTTTAAAAATTTATTATTTAAAAATTTATAAAATTATCTTATGAAAATAAACAATTTATTTAAACCTGTATAAAATGTAGGAACAAAATTTTAAAATTTGGGGGGAGGGCACAACGTCAGTACTTTAAACTTTTATATATATTTTTACATAGATCGCATATCGAAAATCTCATCACATATCAACACATTTATAAACAGCTAACAACAAATTTATTATTATTAATTTTTATAATTAAATTACAATTTTACACATTAATTGTTAAAATCAATCAATTCAATTAATTTATTAATAAAATACAAACTAATAATTTATTTTTTTATATTGATTAAAAAATTTGTGAAATTATCATATCAAAATAAACAACTTAATGAAACCTGTATAAAATGTAGAAAACAAAAATGTTAAATTTTTGGGGGATGGGGGGAGGTTACGCAGATCGCATATCGAAAATTTCATCACATATCATCAACATTTACACACAGCTAACAACAAATTTATTAATCCCTTTTGTAACTAACTTTAACAATTTTAAACATTAACTGTTAAAATCAATTAATTTATTAATAAACAACAAAACTAATAATTTATTTTTATATTGATTTCAGTTAAAGATTCATTTAAAAACCTGTATAAAAATGAAGGAAAAAAATGTCAAATTTGGGGGCGGGGGAGGGTGAATCAACTTCAGTACTTTAAAAACTTTTAGATTCTGAAGAACTTTGCCATGTGTGATAAACATTAGAATTTACTGATGTATTTTTTTAATTTTAACTGGATTAGATTTCAAGATAATCATGTGTTTCTTTTCACGCGTTTTAAACACATGAGTGAACACGTTTAGTTTTCTGCTCTTTTTAGAAAAAAAGTGAAAAGCCATTTTAACCGATCGACAGACCATGACAAAAACTACAACTGCCACAAAGCAAAAGGGTTGTGTCCTTTCCATTCGTCTTTATCACATTAAGCTGAATAAAGCCAAGAAAAAATCTAAAAGTATTTTAGCATGAAACACGTTTCTGCTGAAACATTAAACCACTACCTTTTTTTGACGACTGCTATCTTCACAGTTAAAATTTATTTATTACTCATCTTTATTTATTTATAGGTCACTTTCAATACGTTTATTTATTTATTTGCAAATTTTAAATTTGGCGACTTAATAATTATTTTTTTTATTTATTTTAAATATTTCTGTTTTATTCAACTTTAGGCAAATATCAGTTTAAAACAATAATTATTGTTATTTTTCATATACGATTGTCTTAGTTGAGAAAATATATGAATCGATAAATTACTATATATATATTCGAAAATATATGAAATTGAAAAAATTGTTCCATATATATATCCGAAAATATATGAAATGATAAACTGTTTTATATATACATTCGAAAATATATGAATTGATAAATTGTTCCAAATATATTCGAAAATATATGAATTGATAAATTGTTCCAAATATATTCGAAAATATATGAATTGATAACGAGTTAATTTTCTTGCGCATTATTTCGATATCTAATAAATAACACATGATTTTACGCAAAAATAAATAAATAAAATAAAAAAAAACCTGGCTTCTATTTTTAAAAATAATACAAACCAAAACCAAATAAACATGAAAATATTAACAAATTTTAAAAAAAATAAATACATAAAGTAAAAGATGAAGGTAGAAAATTTTTTCAAAATAAATCTAAAGATATTTAATCCTAAAAAAAAATTGTTTTAATATTATAATACAAATAATAATCCTCAGAACACTTCGTCAATTTCACAGTTTTTACACACACATATATACAAGCAAAACCATAACTAATATCGAAAAAAAGAAAATGGGATTAAAAAGCAAGGGGAAAAAACACGGAAGTGATGGACAGTTCCTTTCAAAAGGCAGACATGTGTTTGATATGCACCATATAACAATTCGAAACACAGCAAAATTACCTGTAACCGTGACAACACATCGAACATAACCACTCTACCCAAGTAGAAATTTTTTTGCATTGCAAATAATCACACATATCCAAGAAATTCCAAATTATTTATTCAAATCATTAAAACATGATTTAACCATTCCCTACTATCGATAGACAAGTTTCCCAAAATGATGGACGACTTCTTTTCTGCAATGGAAACAAACTTCTGTAATCGATTATTAGATAATAGTACTAGAAATCGATTTTCTGTGTGGGACATTCATTGCAGTACCTCGACTACCGACGAGTGAATAATGAAAAGCTAAAAGGTCGAAATACACATACAGGAAATGAGGTTTATAAGCTAATGTTAGATCCTAACAGAAATCGGTAAGTAGGGGGAAAAGTTCTTAAAATGTATTGCTGCGAAACAATGACTTCATAAATATTTCGAGCACAAGAAAAACGGGATTATTTTTTTCTTTTTTGGTGTCAGAGAACAAAAGGGTATATGTTAGGTTATGAAAAGTACAAAATAAAGAGATAATTTTTTAATTCGTATTTGCCATAATCAGGGGCAAATTAACTTGACATGGGGGCCTTGAATAATTTTAAATTCATATTAATTACTTATTTAAGTTACTACGTAATACAGTCAATTGTACATTTCATATTGCTTTATTCAATTTATTTTAAAAATGAAAATCTATATTTTTTAAAAAAATAATATTCAATATTTGAAATTTTTTTATGGGAATGAAGAAAACTGAGGAATCACATTTCTCTTATTTGTTTTGATAAATATTATATGTTTATACCTGTATAACTTAACTACTAAAGCGGAAATAAAATAATAATTTTTTTTTTTTTTTTAAAACTAACCTATTTATTATTATGATTATTATTGTTTCAAATCTACATTTATAAAGTTAAGAAATAAAAAAAAAATAAAATGTTTTATGAAAATCTAAAATCAGGAATTCTGTTCTTTAACAAATTTATTTATATACCACCGATTTCGTTCACATTTTTGCAAGTATAATGTGAAAAACAAATTATTTTTATTATTTTTGAGTTGAGTAATAATTAATTATTGAAATTGTAATAAATATTAGACACGTGATTAATTCGTGTTACTAAATTGATTAATTCATTTTTGATTTCTAATTTCGAATAATTAATTTATTTTATTTTTTAAACACATAACTGCAACCCCATCCGTGAAAAGGTCAAGATGTTCTTCCAAGAAAGCTCAAAAGATAAGATATATCCTTGCTTAATAGTGATGGCATTGTATTAGTATGAATGGTAATAGATATGCAGAAAAAAAATGTTTTTGATGTTAAAATCATTTCTATGCTATTCATTAAATATCCATTTATAAAATACTTCTTTGAGAAAATGTCAAGATATAGAAAGAACACCCTTTTAAACTAAAATTGTGCCATGAAAGAAATAAGGAAATATAACGCGTGCAAGGAGTTTGTAAGATTCTTTCTATGAAATATGAGGAAGGAAAAACGTTTTCAAGCATTTCGAATATGAATGCAGAAAAATAAAATATTTATAAAAATAACATTAAAAGAAACTTTTATCAAAAGGGTAATTAAAAGTCATATTAATTCACATTTATATCCAATTCTTATGATTCAACATAACAGAAATTAGAATTTCCGTGATATAATATTAATTAAGCTACGGCATAAATTACGCAAAAACAATTTTTAAAAAAAATAAAAAGTTGGAATATTATAATAAGGAAAAAACGGCACAGTAAGCATATCTTCAAAAATGTGAAAATTCGTAATGAAAAAAGATTCAAAAGAATTAACTGCAATATTTGAAGTTTAAAAGTTCAAATGGCAATTCAAAGAATTTGGAATACTTAAGATATAAACCGGTAATAAATTTTGTACGTAGATTTTTTTTTTTTCTTTGAGAAGTAAATATAAGAGTTAAATAAAATGAGTATTTATATCTATATTATGGTGAGATAAAAAAAAAATACTACTTCACATTATAAAAACAACCATTTTATGATTTTAAATCTCTAAAGAAATTCGTATTAACATACAAGAAAGAATTAACAAAATAAAAATTTTACATCAAAATTAACAAGGGAATTTGCGAAATTGTAATAGAATTACCTACAGTGGCACACAAAATTTGTTTTATGCAAAATTTAACAATAATATCTAGAAAAAGAAAGTTTCAAAACTTTTAATTAATTTTTCTGTTTATTTTTAGATGATATTTAAGGAAAGCTCGATGCAATGATGAAAAAAAAAAATCAGTTTTCGAAATTTTCACTAAATAAGAATTAAAAGGAATAAGAAAAATATTCGATACTCTTATCAGTCATATCATTTCAAATGTAAATATCCCAAAATTAGCCAATATCGGTGAGAAAATATTGCCCAATTTACTGATCGAAATCTTGCGATAGAATAGTCCACCAAAAACATAAATCCATCATCCTTCTGTAATTCGTAAAGCATCTCTCTTATCTGCCCAGATTTCACTCAAGCAATAGAGGGAGGTAATGTAAATTAGTTTTCTTTTAACTTCATGAATTGTAGTAGTATTTTATACAAACAATATTCTTTTTGATTTTAGAATTTGTTTTCAAATGTTCAGACCTTTAGCAAATTTTAAATGCTATTCTGGTTCAATTTGGGATCTACTTAACTGATATTTAGCAAACATATATCACTACATACAAATCAAACAAAATAAGAAAAATATTCGATACTTTTATCAGTCATCATTTAAAATGTAAATATCACAAAATTAGTCAATACCGATGAGAAAATATTGCCCAATTTCTGATTTTTTAGCAGCATTTTTAGCAAACTTCTGAATTGAGTATAATTATGCAGTTTCTAATTATATCGAGTATATCAGGAGACTACGAAAAAACTCGATATAACACGGCAGTCTCTTTCTCTCTCTGCATCGCTCTTTATATAAATATATTATAAAGATACATAGAGAAAACTTTTTAAAAGCTATTCAAGCTTCAAAAAATCAAATGATTTTTAATAAATAGAATTAAATAAATGAATAGTACAATTAAATGATTTAGCCATGTTTATTACAGGAAAAACTTGAATTGACTATATGACTGGTTACTTGTTCTACAAAACATATTCTACGTTAAAAAAAAAACCGTAAATTCAACAAGATTCCTCAGGAGTGGCATGGAAAAAGTGACTTCTCATTTTCAGAGGGTCAATTATACAGTGGAAAAGAGAAAAGAAATGGAAACCCAAAAGTTGGCTTACTCTGAGTGGCGTAGGGCCAACTACTTAACCAATATTTAGCATACATATATTTTTGATAAAAACTTCTGAATTACATATAATTGTGTACTTTTTCATTCGTGTATATCAGGAGACTAAGAAAAAACTCGATATAGCACGGCAGACTCTGTCTTTAATATATATACATATATATTATAAAGATATATAGAGAGATGGGATTTGCTACTTTTTAAAAGCTATTCATGATTTAAAAAAAAAAAATAACCTATAAATAAATAGATTTCAAAGCACAATTAAAATGATTTTGCCATGACTTGAATTGACTATATGAATGGTTACGGATAACGAAATTATTCTACAAAGAAAAAAAGTGAATGTTAAAAAAAAAAAGTGAATTCGACAAGATTCCTCAGCAGTGTCATGGAAAAAGTGACTTCTCATTTTCAGAGATTTCATCAAATACACAATGGAAAGAGAGAATAGGAATGAATTCTTACTCTGGTGGCGAAGGGCGTGTGGGCGCAGGAGCACAGGTTCCCCGTTTTGGTTCTGGCCAGAACACTTTAACCTCCATAAAAACGGATGCGAATCACGAAAACACAACACACACACGAACAAGATTGGTTAATCCACAACGAGCAGCTTCCACAAAAACAAAAATGAATAAATCCCAGACAACATGCACCGGCGGCAAAACAGTAACACAGCGGCAGCGTCTCCGTCGCTAAGGCTGCTGCACACTTTTCTCCCGCCAATACTTCGCGGACAAGACAATGTAAACAAAGTCAGTGACATCTGTCGGCGGAAGAGGGAACGAAAGGCGAAGATTAACTTCTTTTCAAATGTTTGAAAATATTTCTGAAGGAACTTTTTTAAATACAAGTAATTCTTGTTTAATATGGATTTATAATGGCGAATGCGAAATAAATAACAGAATTTGATTCCAAAAGGAATCAGAATGCATTTATAACATTAAAAGAAACACATCTATTAAAGTAATAATTTATCAAAAGCGTCATATTTTATTATTATTATTAGACATGATTTTTGTCATCATTACTATTAATTATCATTATACTTTTTAGACAATATAAATAAAAATTATATTTTTAAAAATTACTTAATGAATAGTATTTTAAAATTACTTTTTTTTTTTTTCTGTCGTCAATGTCTGTCCTATGTTTCAAGTTATACCGAAAAAAATTACTATTTTTTTTTTTTTTTTTTAAATATTCAAAAATAAATATCGAATAATTTTTATTCTATGTGATGATTCCTCGAACAAACATAAATGTGTAAATAAATTATCTGTAGGCAGAATTAATAACACATGCCCTAGAGTAAATAAGCTGGTGAATAGACTACTGTGAAAACTTTAATACAAATTTAGACACTTAAAACAGATGTAGATTTTGTTTCCCTCTCTCTTTCTACATATTAAACGATGAATAGCGCCTTCAAATAGAGAACTAAGGATACTCGTAATTCTGCTAGTGATGACGAATCGAAAGCTTTCTCACCTTCAAAGGGTGGCCATGATAAATCTGTAGATCAGAATGCCCCCACAAGGAAATGCGTTGGGAGGTATTCGTCCCAAATGGCATGGTAGAATATGAGGTACAGTTTAATATCATTTCAGATGTACCCATTTTCATTTATTCCTTGCATATTCAGCCTCATTGGAATATCCAGGAGTGCGGTTAGCCAAACCAGCTCCAACTCATGAATTGGATGTTTATATACCTTCTCCCGACTCTTTTCTGTAATTTTAGGTATTATGATTTTTACTAATGAACACACATCTTGAAGAAGAATATGCAAATTACAGGAAACCACCAGATGGCGTGGACAGTACGTCGCAATGACGAGTGTGTAAGAGAGGGTATATAAGGAATGGTGGCAAAGAAGCAAAATTGTTCACAAGCGCTTTAAAAGCCTTTCAGTGCAATAACCGCATAGTTATAGCACAAAGGAAGCATTCGGATGATTTTTAAGTGGTAGAATTATCGGACGACTGGAATGTGGACGTACCCAGCTGGAAGTATCCGAGGAACTTGGAATCGCCCAGAGTGTCATCTCCCGGATTTGGCAACGATTCCAAGATGATAGTAATGTGAGTAGATGTTACAGCAAAAGGTCGCCCCCCGAGTTACAACGCCGAATGAGGACCGGTATTTAGCAATTACTGCCAAAAGAAACAGACGGAGCACAGCATCAGACCTGTCTCGTCAGCTCTCTTCAGCTACCGGTACGACAGTTTCAAGGCAGACCGTGTACAGACGCTTAGGGCACATTGGTCTATATGCTCGTAGGCCTGTCAGATGTGTTCCACTTACCGCAACTCATTGTCGCCTGCGATTAACCTGGAGTAGAGAGCATGCATTGTGGACACCGCAGTCTGATTGTGGCCGGACTTTCATATGGAGAGCGCCAGGTACCCGTTACCACCAAAGAGAACACCATTGAACGACACCGTTACGGTGGTGCAGGATGGCTCGTTTGGGGAGGAATTATTCTTGGTGCCAAAACTGACCTGCATGTTCAGAGTGTAACGATGACAGGCCACATCTATCGGTATGTCATTCTGGAACAACATGTACGTTTGTTTCGGGGCGCCATGGGTGCTGAATTTCTGTTTATGGATGACAACGCCCGTCCTCACCGTGCAAACATTGTAGACGAATGTCTTCAATTGGAGGATATCACCCGTATGAATTGGCCAGCATACTCACCGGACTTGAATCAATAGAGCATGTGTGGGATGTGCTTGGCCGACGAATTGCAGCCCGTCAACCCTCTCCCACCTGTCAACCGGAACTTCGGAGGGCGTTGCTTGATGAGTGGTGTAATATTCCCCAAGATCAGAATGATAATTTGATACTCATCATGCCTAGGCGTTGTAAGGCCTGTATTGCATCGTCCGGGAGACATACTCCATATTAACCATCATACTAACCATGTTATACTGTTTTTTTGTAAATAGGTTCTTTTTTAAATTTGACCAGGGAGTAAAAATCGCAATTTTTATTAATTATGTCAAACATATAGCATCTTTTTAGCTCTTTACCTTTTGTTTAATAAATAGACTTTACAAATAAGTCAAATTTGTTTTTTTCTGTCTCTTTCTTTGCCTGAACTTCATTATCCTTAATTTATGGACATGAGTGTATCATAGAATAGCTTAAGACAATAGAATAGCAAAAGAAAATTGTAAATTTTAATCACAAAGATACTGTATTTATAGCACATAAAATTTTATCTTTTCATAATAGCTTCTATAAAATATTCTTTCATTGGGAATTCAAGATAGCTTTCTATATGCGTCAACGCTGAGAGAGTCTCTCGACACAGACTTGGTTTGCTGGTATATGCTGGTTGCTGGTATATGCTGGTTTGCTGGTTTGGTTTGCTATTTTTACTAATCGTTGTATTATTGAAAGACACAACAGAACTGCCTCCTTAACATTTAATTTTAAGAATAATTCTTAGAATTTTTGAAAAATAAAAATAACATTTCTAAAAGAATCGGCTATCGGATCTTTTACTTGACCCCTGACTCCGACTTTTCGCAACTTTCGCTAGTATATTGTAACAATGACGTCCTCACTTTGATGAGAGATGTTATAAATGTTGTTATGAAAGTAGAAGAAATGATTTGAGAGAAAATTGTTGCATTGATAGGTGCGTTTTGAGCTCAGAGTTTGAATTTTGATACGATAATCAAAAATATTATTATGAAAAAACATTAAATTATGAAAAAAATTGCCAGAAAATCTTTTTTTTTTTTCTTTATCACACCTAAATTCAATGTCTAAGGTTATGCAGCACCCTAATGATTAGAAAATTGAGGGTGGAACATCAGTGAACTTCATGTAGATCTCGAACAGCCCACGATAGGTGTTGATTAGTTTGTCGTTCTACTGTCATTTTTGTGCTCCCTTTAGGCTAATTAGACTGGCGCCTACAGTTTAAAATGGATTCGAACCACTAACGAACATCCCTGCCACCGTCAGAATTCGAACCTGGAGCCTGTGGTACCAATGGCCAAAGTGCTAGCCATCCGGCCATGATAGGTTTAAAGGAAAGACATTGCTTTCGGGTGGCCCTTTTAGGGATTAATTGCTGAACATTTGCGTGTCGTTATGGAGAAACCCCAAACAACTCCCACCAGTCACCCTGACTATCAATGCTTTCACTCACATTTTATAATCGACATAGTGGCTACTCGTAACTAAACGCAATGATTGCAATAATGAAACCAGCGGATTCGAACTTCAATTCAAAGCTAACTTCGGCCGTTGACACAGAGTAAAGACGTGGGCCGAAAAATAAATCTATTCTTCAAAAGGTTTAAGTTTTCTTGTAGAAATAAATAATTATTTATACTTTATTAACAAGTAAACAATTGAAACCATCCACTCCCAATGCGTCGCATGAGCAACCAAATTTTGAGTTCCCAAATTATACCTTTTAGAATCCAAAACAAAGAAAATTTCTCCAAATCGTTTCGCGTCAACCGAATTAACATCTTTCACGAACTCTCTTAATAGTCGAAATCCACAACACTTCAACAAGCACCCGTGTTTCGAAAGCACTCAGACAGATTAAACAACCCCCAACCTTAATTAAAAGAGCCCCAAGAATCAATTCCATTTCTCTCCCCCCTCGCTTTCGAAAGCGAACCCCCCACCCGGTCATGTTTGGAAACCAATTAGCCCTTCGATGCAAACCAGAGCTAATGGCTCAAATCGAAAAGAGAGGGATTTTTAACCCTTTTCGCGAAATAAATTACGCTCGCTTTGGAAGGAAGCTTCCCCTCATCTTTGCAAAGCGTGGTTGAGCAGTTAAGTGTCGTTAATGAAAGGTTCGTGGGGTGAAAGCTCCAAGTGACAGATTCTGAATGCATGGGATGGAGCAAAGATTCTGGACAAATGGTTTTGTTCCCCCTTAGGTTCAATGGACTTCTTAAATTAGGGAGTTACCTTGTTTTAAGCAGTAATTGTTTCACAAATTACGTACCAGCTTGTTACTTCGGTGAACACCAGCGAAGCTTATGCTCCATACATACAAGACGCGAAAAGTTCACCGACGAGTGATAGGACATTACCTTTCAGTGAAAATTACCACTCATTACCACTCATACCATTCGTGTCGTACAAGAGAAAAGCCGGAAAACTCCCACTACCAAACCTGACTCTGAGCCCCACTCATGAAGTTCAAATCGTGGAAAAGTGGCAACGTGCGCAGCTAGCTTGCAGTAGGGCTGAGTTCGAATCCGCTGGCGGCAGGGTTGTAGTTAGTACTACAACGATTCGGTAGCGAAAGTGGCAATGTGTCTCGCAACTATAGTCGGGTTGTCTGTAGGGAGTTTTCCATGTTTACTTTCACCCGTCCTCCCTCTTCCCCCATGAATAGTCCTTCGGTGGGCTATTCATGGTATACCCCCTGAGAATACCGAACCTCACCTTTCTAACTGATAGAGAGTGCTACAGAGCTCTAGGTATGGGGGTGAGATGTGGAAAATAGCCCTACTCAGGGTCCAATAGCAACGTACGCACAGAAGAGATGAAATTCGAATCCCTCTAGATGGTATCGTTGCATTACACGGCTTTTCAGAAACGATGAAACTCGATGGCAATTGTGACAATTTGTGTTGTTGTTGTTACTAATCAAAAATAAACTTGAACAAGTTTCTACAATAATTAGACGAATAATATATTTATAAAATTATAATTTTCGTCAATTTATTGTACTCACCCTAGTATAGCCTAGAATAGTTCCTTTAACTAGCATACAGGAAAGATGAGAGCTCAATTTCAATAGTGGAGGATTAGACTTGGAGGAGTGAGAGACAGTCACTGCTTTAAACAGTGAGTAGATTTGGTGATGAGTGGGACAGGGAATTTACATCAACAGTCAAATTGCTAAGTTGGAGAGTTCCAGATTTTCTTAAATATGACACGTAAATATGGACAGTTACCCCTGAAAGCATTGTGCACCAGAACAATGTTGAGACTACTTCAAAAATCCTCAATATCAGAGGCAAATGACAGCGGGTACAATGCCTGGCATTAAAAAAAAATTATGAGCAGAAATAAAGAATCAAACAGGCTTGCAAGGTATTATAGCTAATTAGCACTTAAAAAAGCGTTTTAGAAATCATAATTGCTAAAAATTAATATAAGCATGTCGAAATACACTGACAAAACCCATGCTAATTGGAAAAAACAAACGATTTTCGTGGGTGCAGAAAGCATTATTTTGCAACTTTTAATTGAGTTAATTAAGAGACCTTTTCAAAATAATTGGTTTCGCTTCTGTCCTCATCAAATTAATTAGTAAGTTCGAAGCTCCAAAGGAACATTATGATTACTTTTTTTTTTTCTTGAAGAAAAAAGTTTCACTTTGAAATATAAACGGATTAACGACAAAACATCAGATAAAAGCTCAAAAATAAATCTTTCATTATTGAAAGGTTACAAAATAGGATTACAAATTTAAAGAAAAGCTTAAAATTCATATTAAAATTATATGTATTTCGTTATTTCCACAATAATAATAAACAATTTAAACAATCAATTTTAACTCTAAACATAATCATTTAATTTCATTATAAAATAATTAATTTCATTATTTATTTAAAAATATTTAATTAATTATAATTATTTAAATAATATTTTTTTATTTAAACAAATTATATCAGAATATTATGTATGTTCCATACTGAACAATTGACATACTATATCTTAAAGGTCTTTTGGGGGATTTTTGATTGAATTAATTACGAGACTATTAAATTATTGGTTATTAAAAATTAGTGCTTTCATTTCTATCCTCATCAAATTAAGTAGTAAGTTATTAGTTAAAGAAAGAAACATGTGTTTTCTTTTCTTTTCTAATTAGTGTACTATGTGGAAAAAAAAACAGTTTCACTTTGAAATATGTATAAATGAGCAAAATACGAACGACAAAATATCAGGATAAAGTTTCTAATTGAAACATTTACTTTTAAAGACCTGAAAAATGTGATTGAAAATATAATAAATAACATGAAATTTGTTTCAACAGGATATTTATTCAGTTCTCTTATTAATTTTGACATCTTAAACAAGTAATTTTAATTAATCATAATAATTAAGTATCTAAATATTAAATAATTTTATTGCAAAGTTTACATTTTCAGAATGTGAGGTATGTTCCACATATTGATCAATTGATAGCATTAACTATTCAATAGTTATAACGTTTTCCAAATATGTTATTCAATTAAAAAACATTTTGCGGATGAATTTTGGGTCTGTCTCTACTTTATTCTGGTGAATCATTTCTCCGAATTTTATACTACTGAAAAAAATCTAATGTACAAATATTACAAATTTAAAACTATACGGCATGAATTGCGTCTAATAATTGTAGCTGTTCCCATATCCAGAAGGTCAAAAAAGAAAATCAGAAACAAGCAATCAGCTTGGTAGATTTTTTCTCTGCAGACCACACACATTGCGTCGAGCCTTTGACAGGCAAATTTCAATAAGATTAAAAAGAGTAGGAATTCTCGGCAACAGTAAATGGTCAATTCCCTTTAGGCCAAAAAATGTCATGAACGTTTACCTCTCTTCTCTTCGTTGAAGGATTTTATAATCTAATTTAGATTCAATAGCACAAACTGATATCTCATATATAACACGGATTACAACACAGTTTCTATGATTACAAATTCAATGATAATAATGCCTGTTAACTTTCTGAATGGAAGAAAAATCTGCACAACAAAAAAAAAAATTTCTTTTCTTTTTATTTGAGTATGGTGTTCTATTAGATCCAGGGCCGGATTTTCCTATCGGCTAACTAGACTTCAGCCTAGGGCCTCAAGATCAAGAGGGACCTACATTCAAATTGTTAGCAAAATTAGAATTACACTATTCTAAAAACAGTAAACGCTAAAATACTGAACAGAAAATAAGGAGAAATTTTACACATATGACTAATAAACAAACATAATTTTATTATTATCTTTTTTTTTTTTTTATTTATTTATTATCAGTGGCACATTTTTTATAAAGATTAGTACTAATCACAATGAAATCACAATATGTTAAGTTAGCTCATTTAACATATTGATGTATATCTAATAATGATGTATTTTATTATCTCTCCTGTAATTTACAAACTTAAAAATAAGAGGTGAAAGGGCCTCATAAGTGGAATAGCCTAGGGACTCTTTTCATCTAAATCTGGCCTTGATTAGATCTGTGTACAAAATTCAAAATCCTACTATTATTACAATCTTAAATACACTCAAGAACCAAAACATTATGACCACCTGTCAATAACGAGTTGGCCCACCTTTGGCGCGCAACACAGCTTCAACCCGCCTTGGCATGGATGCCACAAGTCCTTGGTAGATGACCGGAGACAGATTGTACCAGATGTTTCAGCAACGGTCACGCAAATCCGAGATATTGCGAATTGGTGGTCTTTGAACTCTGAGCTGCGGTCCCAGAACATCCCAAATGTGTTCTATCGGATTGACATCCGGTCAGTTAGGTGGCCAGGACATTAACTGGAATTCAGCATCATGTTCTTGGAACCACTCCAACACAATTTTAGCCATGTGATAAGGGGCGTTGTCCTGTTGGAACATTCCATTTCCAGCTGGAAAAACAGAGGCCATGTAAGGGTGCAACTGGTCCCAATGATGTTCAGATACCCTGTAGCATTCATGGTCTGCTCTACCACAACGACGGGTCCCAGAGACGCCCAAAGAGAACGTCCCCCAAAGCATAGTACCGCCACCACCGGCCTGTGTATGACCTATTGTACATTGAGGGAGCAACTGTTCGCCTGGAAGACGGCGTATCCTGACACGGCCATCGGCGTGATGAATGACAAACCGTGATTCATCTGACCAGGCAACTCACTCCCACTAATCCATGGACCAGTCACGATGTTCCCGGGCCCAGCGCAGGCGCAGTTGGCGATGACGCTTGGTCAGCAAAGGCACAAGAGTAGGACGTTTGCTGCGTAGCCCCATATCCAACAGTGCCCGCTGAACAGTGTGCTCCGATACTATTCTACTTGACCCTGCATTGTATTGGGCTGTCAGCTAAGCCACTGTCTGGCTCCGGTTTTGCTTCACCCTGCGAGACAGTCTCTGACGACCTTTTTCTTTGATAGCGTGTGGACGTCCAACACCATGTCGTCTACTGCTGGTTTCACCGTCATTCATCCACTTTACATAAGTACTAACAGCTGTAGATCTCGAACAACCCACGAATCGTGCAATTTCGGAAATACTTGTTCCGAGCCTTCGAGCCATTACATTCTACCCTCTATCAAAGTCGCTTAGATCCTGCAGCCTTTCCCATCACACACAGAAGTAAGTGAAAGAATGATTCTTCAGACTCTCCAGCAGCAGTTAAATACCACTTCCATCTGACCACGTGCCTTTCACGTCATCCAGGCGAGTTCATTTGCAAAATGTAGGTGTGGTCATAATGTTTTGGCTCTTGAGTGCATATTTAAAGCTTAATGTGAGTTTTTTTAAATATATCATTGAATTTAAATATCTTAAATGAAAGGGAAGCATTTCTTTTTTTTTTTTAAATTAATTTGTGGCTCTGAATTATGTCCATCTCAGATAAAAAGCAATTCGTGTAAGTTATTTCATTGGACTAAAAATTAAAAATACGTATATTTGTTTGTCTTGTAAGAGATCGCCTTAAATTTTGGTTAGGTTAATTACTGTTTTAATAAAAATATTTATGTACAAAGATAGAGCGAAATAAATTAATTGAAATTTTAAAATAATGATGATTTTAAAATGAGTATAGAAGAAAAAGAAATAAGAAATCATACTAAAAATTAGTGATTATTTTTTGCAGAAAATCAATCCTTTTTAAAAATAATACCTGAGAGATGATGCTTTCAATAAATCATTAAGAAAATCATTTATCAGTATTTGTCCTAGAAATCCTTTTTTAATTCAAAGATATTTACATATAAATCATCAGGATAATCTATCGATAATTTAATTGGTGTAATGCAACTTTGATTTATCAGTGTTATTTTTATACATTTTATTAAATATATGTTTCCTAAAGAGTTTCTTTAAAAATCACGAGTTAAGTTTGACACATATTTTCTTTCTTTTTTTATGTAGCTTACTAAAACTTCAATTTTTTGAAATTAATAAAGATACAAGATTTTCAGAAAGTCATCGAAAAATAATCTCTAGACTAGAAAATGATTATATTCAGACACTAATGCGGACTTTGGGAAAGAAAAAGCTTTGAAGGATTTTTATTCATTAAAATATTATAATTGTTTTTATTGGCAGCACATGTGTATTTATTTTATAATTCCAGATTTAGAAATAAATGCTATTTATCATTTAAGCAAAATAAGTAGTTGTTTTCTAAAGCCGATACTTTGTACTAAGTACTTCACAATAAATCGATGGATATGTCGCAAGTTACCCAGGTGTCTACATATCGGCCTCATTTTGTCACAAAACTCACTCCTTCTAAGAATGGCAATTAAAGTGTTCCCACAAAGCTTCCCTCCATCTGGAGCTCAACGGAGAGACGTTCTGAACGACGGATTTAGCATGAGCATCCACAACATTGATATGAGCTTTCGTTTGTCTGTTTCTTGTTTGTCTTCGTTTGTCTGTTTCTTGTTTGTCTGTTTTCTGTTTTCCGAAGTCCGGCTTCGCTAGTTCAGAAATCAGATTATATCTACAGACTACAGACAGAAATAAACTACATACTTATAAAATAAATACAGATTTATAAAGTAAATACAGACGCTACAGACTTATAAAATAAATATAATTGGGCAATTTTCTCTATTCATCGTTTCAGTTTTGAATTATTTTTTAAGAATTTCAAATATTTGGAAATTATTTTTAAGGTATAATAAGGGTTTTTATGTAAAAAAATTCTTAAAATTCTTATAAGGATGCAGTTCCGATTGTAACACAGTATCACAGTTTGTAGCCAGAGAAAATTAGTGTTGGCATACGTTAGCATTGCATTTGAAATCATTGCTTCCTGAAACGAAGGGACTCGATTGTGGTTATGGTAACGAGTGTGCAGTGTCTCGCTTCGAATTTTACGTTGCCTTGTAGGAGTTTTCAGAGTTTTCTCCAATGTAGCACGCAAATGCATTACTTCTAATAGTCCACCTGAAAAGCATTGTCCTACCCTTATTGACCTTCGGTGGATTAATCACGTTATACATAAGCAGACTACCGTTAAAACAGACATAATACTTCGAATCTCACTGAAATTTCTTCATTAATCCTTTATTCTGGAAATCATTTCTACACATGTGCAGTTGCGCATTCAAATCTGCCTAAGTTCATCCTTCCTGACTAAGTATTTTTTTACCTCTTCATTAAAAACTCCTACCAGATCAAGTCAACAGTCATTATCGTCCAACGCATTTACATTGGCTTTCCTGCAATTCTTCAGGACTTTTCTCACCACTCCTTCTAAAGTTTGAAAAGTTTTATTTTATTTCTTTTCTTTTAATGTTGTTGTTGGTCTAATGCAGTTGGCAATACAGAGATAGTTAATCTGTATGCCATAAACAAGGGCTGCACCACTCATTTAGCACTACCCAGGGGCACGTGTAGATATGCTATAAAGATATGCTACGGACGCGAGTCACACTGCCCCACAATGCTCTACGGTCATATGAGACCGGGACCTACGGTTAAAAATGGATTCGAACCATTAAAAACATTCACGGCACCACCGAGACTCGAATCGAAACCTGTAGTACCGAGCACCAGTGCACTAGTCACTCGGCCATCAGGTCCCCATTTTCTTTTAATAATTTAACTCATTCCACTTTTGTGCAACTTTCTAAAAAACTTTGATTCAGGTGTGCCCATGTACACGATTAAATGCTGTGTGCATGTAAACTCCTATCCAATCTTAATGTATAAGTGGACAAGACCATTCATTACGACGCTGTAATTGGTTTATTGATAATGCATGTGTAACGAGACATAACTTTGCTCAACAATGAGAAAAAAATAAGCACACATAATATAGTACTATAAATAAATATTAACATTAAATATTATGTGTTGGAATTACATAAGATCTCTTTTGAATTTGCCTAACTGCCTTGAAAAATATATTCAGCAAATTGAAATCTTTTATCATGTTATAAAAAACCCCGAATGACATCTTATTTTTTTTTTATCTTTGGGTCTAATAAAATAAGAAATTAGTTATTCTAAGAGCGTCATTCCATTCGGAAATTTGCTCGTCCCATCGTCAGAGGCGAAGAAAAAATGTCAGCACTTCGCGACATCTCAGCAACGAGCTTCTGCTCTGCTAACTTAATTAAAGAGGCGTTGCTCCCGCGACAGAACAGCCCCTTTAAAAGAGCCTTCTCCGCCAAATGGCTCGTGAAAATGGAGACAAACTACTTCGAATCTTGGAACCATTTTCCGCCCTATTGTGCAGTTCGCCCATTAAAAATACGGCTCCGCACGCATTACACAGTCTTAAGTTTAAGAAACTTCGCTTTGCCTCGATATTTGATTTTAAAGGAAACAAATTTATGGCAGATTATTTCGTTCTTATTTCTGGAAGGGGTTGCCCAAGAACAAAAAGGGTGGTTTCTGGTAGCGGGATTTAAATATTGAATAATATATTTATAAAGAGAAGAGATGGAAATTATTTCTCAAATGTTGATAATGTTCTGCGCATTAATTGGAATGAATTGTTCCATATTTTAAATTTTGTGAAATAATAATTTATACAATGAATAAGTTTATGCTATGAAAATCTAGCTACATATTCTTGGTTTTATGGTTAAAAGATTTCTTGGTTATTAAGCCTCTCATGTACAGGGCTTAATAAGAGAAACAAGAGCACAGGTTTACAAAAGATATTAAGGTGGTGGTCCAGGGACAACGTGTGCAGTTAGAGTGCAAGAGGTCTGAAGTTTGAACCCGCTGGTGGCATGGTTGTAGTCGCTGTTGTCAGAAACGAGGAGACTCGAAAACAATTGCGATATCTGTTATAAAACGTCTTAAGCG
Source organism: Caerostris extrusa (assembly GCA_021605095.1). Lineage (NCBI taxonomy): Eukaryota > Metazoa > Arthropoda > Arachnida > Araneae > Araneidae > Caerostris > Caerostris extrusa. Next base: position 12,279 of record BPLR01020687.1, on the reverse strand, counting down.
TCTCTATTAATAGTCAGACTACCTGGTGAAAATTTTCCGAATTCTCTCCCACACCAAACGCAAATGTTATGCAGTTACTCTTACTTTCTTAAAATTTCCTCCCAGAAGACACTGTCCACCCGCCGATGGGTTGTTCGTGCTCAACATGAGGCCCACCGATGTTTCACCTTCCCTTTCTAACTGGTAGGGGTTATACAGGTGCGGAGAAAACAAAAAAAAAAAACTTCCATGTAAGCAGGCAGGTAACAGCAAAGCACATGCGGAAACACGCAAATCATTTTTAAATAATTAAGAAAGTAAATAGATATCAGCATACCCATACATAACATTAAGAATAAACTTTCTTCTTTGGTTAAAAATTCTATTGAATTCCCTAATGACACTTTCTGTACATTATTAGATGGTCCAGTAATTGGTAACATCAAAAGTTAGGGTATTTTTCTTTTTAAAGAATTTGTGTCCGAATACCTCTCGACCATCATTTAGGTCATTTAATATGTTAACAAAAATTTGAATGGATTGCGAGATCTTCCCCCAAATGGATAGTGATGATATTTCACAGGAATTATTAGAAAATTACGCTTATTTTTTTACGTTAAATTATTTATTGTCTTCTAAACATCGAAAATTTCGTAAGGCTGTTTTACAATTCTTTAAAGCTGATACATCCTACAAAAACCTATGTTGCGAAGGCGTCTCGAAAATTAAAAAAAAAAATTTCTACATACAAATAAGAAATAGAAAACAAATGAAATTCTCAGCTGAATAGTTATTTTCTCTTCCACGCAACCCATACAACATCAAGGAATTGGAGAGCAGACAGTTTCTGATTTGTAGATATTAGGTGAGAATTCTCGCAGGGATGTAATTAATAAGTATCAAAAATGTGTTTTATTCTTCAGCCTTACTTTGGATGTTGATTTCTCTGAATTCTATGATGAAAAAAATATAAATGAAGAATTGAAAATTCCAAGTTACGAAGTTTAAAAGCTGTAACAACTCTGCTAACCAAATAAAAGAAAAAAATAATAGCAGGAAAAATTCTCAACTTGATAGCTTCTCTTTTCAGGCTATCTATGGAACATGAAATCATTAGCGGCAATGTCATTTCCGGTTAGAAAAGACACCGGGAAAATTTTGCTGGGAAGCAATTAATAAGTATTTAAGGGTGTATTTGTTTTTCAACTTCTAGGAGGCTCATTTCTTTGAACTGCATAACGCAAAATAACTAATAAACAAAAATGAGCAATTGAAAACTTACGAAAGTGTCTATCGTGTATCTAATTAAAATGTATGTTAACGAAGTTACGTGTCTAAAACTTGTATTAACTATGATATTCAGATGAGAAATAGAAAATAAATAAATGAAAAATTATCAACTTAATAATTACTTTCTCTACCAGACCACCTACACAACATCGAAGCATTGATGGCCATCAAGGAATCATTACCCCAGACGTCAGTGGGTCAACTCGATCACTTTAGACCCAAAATTGACCCTCTATGCCTGCACTGAATGAGCTATTAATGTGCAAATAGCTCATTGTTTGTGCGTGAATGGGCAATCGATAGTCTAATCAAATGTAACGTGGGCATGTTTTAAAATTAAAATAAGGCGAGCATATTTTTAGTCCCTAATTTTTTTTTTGCTAAAAATTTTTGTTCTTTACTAAACAAGCATCGTTAGAATTATGACCAGTATGTTTTTATCCAGATTTATTTTTTTTTATTACGAAAATTCCTGAATAAATTGAGCCATCCAGATCGCACATTACAATTAAAAATGGAGTCATCCGATTCATCGCCAGGGCTTTCGAAAACACACAATGACACATCACTGCAAAATTCCCACATCAAATTCACAAATGACACATCACTGCATCATTCAAAATGTCTCATTTAAAAAACAATAGAAAGCAAATGTAAGCAGTCATGATCAATAAATATTTGACGCAGTTATTCGTCCATCTTTTGAGTACTGACAGAGTCCAGTGTCTATCAGATGCATGTTCAACTTTTGATAACGAGAAGTCCAATGTCTGTCAAACAACATGAAATCGTGGTAAAATTTCAGTGCTGTCGAACAACATGGAAGTCCAATGTCTGTCAAACATCACATAAGAATTTTCAGTGTGTCGCAAGTGTGCAATCGTATAAAACTCATAAGAATGTTTAGTGTATGTCAAACAACATGAAATCACGATAAAATTTGTGTCTATCAAACATGAAATTGCGATAGAATTGTGCATGTCAAACAGGAAATAATCGCAATAGAATTTCCAGTATTTATCAAACAACATGAAATCACGACAGAATTTCTAGTGTTTATTAAACAACATGAAATCGCGACAGAATTTCCAGTGTTTACTAAACAATATGAAATCGCAATAGAATTTCCAGTGTTTGTCAAATAACATAGAAATCCAATATCTTTAAACAAGTCCAGTGTCTGTCAACATACAATTACGATAAAGTTTCAAGTACTTGTCAAACAACGTAGAAGTCCAGCGTTTGTCAATAACAAGTCCATTGTGTGTCCAATTTGAAATCGCGATAGAATTTCCAGTGTCTGTCAAACAACATGAACGACCAATACCTCAACAAGTCCAATGCTTGTCAAACGACATGAAATTGCAACAGAGTTTCGACTGTCTGTCAAACATCTATTCGTGATAAAAATTTCCAGTGACTGTTAAACAACATAGAAGTCCAATGTCTGTCAACCAGCAGCCCAGTGTTAATTAAACAACATGAAATAGCGATAGAAGGACTGAATGAAATAGCATGGTACGTGATGGATGATAACTGACAAATGTACGATAGCATGAGCAAACTTGTGTTTTGCCTTAGAACAATACAAGATACAAGATAGTTCAAATTTCTCGTTTCAGTCCAGAAAATTATTCTTCACACGAGTTGACTCGTGTTGTTTAAAAGAGATACAAATAGATAAGATACCAGTACACTCGATATATTCTATTTAAAGGGTTAAGAGTGGTAGAAAATATGTCAGTTCCCCTGCGGCCATTTCGCTTCAAACTCCCCGATTGAATTTAGCACGGGAGGAAACATCACTAAAAATCCCTTTTGATGGGTCCGCGATGAAACAGCACTCCTAATCAACTCCCGGACTTCTTTTCCGGGAAGAAAAACCCGAAAACTGAATGGACACCTGTCACTTGGGAGGACCTCATCCCCCCTTCCACAGATTGACTTTCCTGGACCCTACGCGCCCCTCATCCAGTTTCCGGGATCGCAAGCAGGGGCGGACGTCTCTCCGGATTTGCATAGCCCATCTTTCGATCCGGTGCACGCACATTGGTAAAAGGATACGCTTCGAAGAGAGGCTATTTGTTGCGGAAGAAAGACTGGGCCAACTGATGAAAAAAAAATCCGAAGTTATGTTCCATTTTATTTAAATTTTAGGTTATTTAAAGTGTTGGTTCTCGAACGTGTTTACTTTTGGTATCTTCACTAGCTCTTCTCAATCTGCCAGTATTTCTTTTCAATTCCTTCTATTAGCTCACACTCCCTATATATATCTTGTTCAAATTTTCAATCGTTCATAAAACACTTTTTATTCATCCACTCAAGTTCAAATGCATTTTTTTTGAACTTGTAGTGGATGGCACTGGATGTTAATGCAGTTTTTTCAAATATTTATATTCATTAAATTTAATGAATTAATTTTGATTTTTAGATTTAAGTTACATATATCTACTAATGATGAAGGAGATAAACTTAAATGAATGAAAATTATTTGTAAAGGACTTTTCTGCAATAGAGTGAGAAAAAAAGTAGGAATTGACTTTAAAAATTTTTTGTTACTACTTGTTTTATAACAATGTTCTTTGTACAAAATGAAGAGCACTGTAAGACGTCTTTTTTTATGTAATGGATGCGATCTACAGAAAAACAAGTAATATAAAATAAAAAAAAATTAAGTCAATTCCTACTTTTTTTCACTAAATTGCAGAAAGTCCTTTATAAATAATTTTAATTCATTTTTTTAAGTTTATCTGGCGCCATCTATTGGTAGATATAGGCAACTTAAATTTAAAAAAAAAAAAAATAAAACTAATTAATTAAATTTAATTACTGAATTTAATTATTTGAAAAACTGTATTCACATCCAGTGTTATCCACTACCAGTTAAAAAAAAATGTATTTGAACGTGAGTGGATGGATAAAAAATATTTTATGAATGATTGAAAATTTGAACAAGATATATATAGGGAGAAACTAATGAAATGAATGAGCTAATAGAAGGAATTGAAAAAAACAAGTAATATAAAAAAAAAAAAAAAAAAAAAAAAAATTTAAGTCAATTCTACTTTTTTTTTTTTTTTCACTAAATTGCAGAAAGTCCTTTTATAAATAATTTTCATTCATTTTTTAAGTTTATCTGGCGCCATCTATTGGTAGACACGTGCAACTTAAATCTAAAAAAAAAAACTACATTTAATGAATGAATTAATATTTGAAAAACTGTATTAACATCCAGTGTCATCCACTACAAGTTCAAAAAAATGTACTCCTCAACTTGAGTGGATGAATGAAAAGTATTTTATGAACGACTGAAAATTTGAACTAGATATATATAGGGGAGAGTGTGAGCTAATAGAAGGAATTGAAAAAGCTAAAGTTGTGTCCCATTTTATCCAAGTTATTTAAGGTGTTGGTTCTTAAACGTGTTTACTTCTGGGCGCATCTTCATTAGCGTACAATCTGTCAAAAAATTAAATTACTATTTTTTCATTAATAAATGACAGTTTTGTTATTTTGTTTAATGCGTCAGTAAATTATTAAATATTTAAATATTATTCTGTAAACAGCCATTTTACGCATTTAAATGAAACGGTATAATTAATTACAAAATATTTTATTTAAGAATGTATATAAATAACTATATATATAAATTTATATTCAATTCGTCATTATTTAATTATTCTCTGTTTATTATTTTGTAATTATTTACTTCACCTTTTGGTGTAAGTTTTTTAATTTTTTTTTTTTTGTTATTTTTTTTTATTTAGTTCTCAAGTTATTTTTAAGCGATTTCCTTTTAATTTTAATTGAGTTTTAATTGAGCATTTGCTTATTGGTACTTCAATGATTTCAACAGCACCAATGTGTTCCTTGTATCTATTAGATTATTTCAATCAATGTCTCAATTCTCGGCATGCACTTCAGTGTCAAAAATGAGTTTTAGGCCCTACGGGGCCCGTGGTACTCCAGGATCGATCGAATGTCGTCAAATCATCAGCCATCAACAAATATGATATTTTCGAGTTATGGTCGTGAATTTTATAAAATTCGCTGTTAGAGAAAAAGTTTATAAGAAGCTGATATCTTATGGCAAAAATAATGCGATGTATGTGATAATAAAAACATGCGTGGAAAGATTTGGCGAAGGTATTAATATGGCGAAATATGGCGAAGGTATTAATACTATAGACACTCGAACGAGTAGGCGTTATTTTCCAGTTCCTGATGTTACATTTCCTATTATCCAAAGTTTTTTTTTTTCCAGAATTCTTGAGAATTTCCTAGAATTTAAAAAAAAAAATAAATATTGGTGTCAAAATCTTCTTTACATGGCTGTTTACGAGTTCAGCAGTATTCCATAGATTAAAGTTCTTATCTTTCACAGACAGGAAACGGGAGGGATTTTAAAAACGCGTCTCCCTACATCTCTTCAAAGAGGGATTAAATTTTTTAGACTCCAAAATAATGGAGCGTGTGTGTGATACAAAGTCTAGACAGCGAAGAATAAATGTTGTTCCCTCCATTTTCTAGAAAAGTATGCCTCCGGGCACACACACATGAGGTCGAGATAAATGCTTTATGAAAATATAGCAAAAGCGCGAGTTGTTGGATGAAGTCTGGTTAAACAATAGCTTAAAAATGTGAATCTAGACACCTTATTGTGAGTCCTATATGTGGTTTTATGACTGGTTAGAAGAAAAGTTTATAAGATGGTAATATCTTTTGGTCTTTATTGATGCAAAACAGCAGACAAAGAAAAAAGTATGATAAAAAAGAACTTTAAAATATAGTATATATAATAAAATGCTCGACTAGTGGGCCAATGATAATGAACTCTGCTAACCTACAGGAGAGCTCAGGTTTGTATCCGCTGGCGGTGATCGTTGTCGTTACTCAACGATTAGATTAGACAGCCATTCATGAGTGATGAGATTAGATGACGGTTCAGAAACTATGAGACTAGATGGGATTCACAAAAAGTTGAGACTTGCTGGCAATTTAGAATAAATTAAATAGTGATTCAGGGACAATAAAACGATGAAAATGATGATTCAGAAACGATGAAAATGATGATTCAGAAACGATTTACAAAAGCGTTCAAAACGTTCAGAATAGCTCGCAATTCCCGAACAGATTAGATGGTGATTGGGAATGAGGGAGATTATATGGTGATTGCAAAATATTTAGACTAGATGGCAATTCAGAAACGATGAGACAAGGAGCCCTGTCCCCCTCAGGGCTTGCTATATAAAATTGGTAGGATGTGGTATATCGGATGTGAAATATGTTTAAATTTAGAATCGAGAACATAAATCAGGTTGAAGTTGTGTTCTAGCTTAAAGGAAAGTGTCGTATCTCTGTGCTTCCGAGACGATTCAGAAACGACTTGACTAGATGACGATACAGAAACGATGACATTATACAGGAACGATGAGACTAACTGGCCATTCATAACCGATGAGATTAGATGGCGATTCAGAAACGAAGAGATTAAATGACGATTCAGAAACGTTGAGACTAGATGGCGATTCAGGAACGATAAGACTAGATGATAATTTACAAACGACAATACTGGATGAGATTCAGAAAAGTTGAAAGTTAAGGCAACGTGTATAATCGTCTCTCGCTTATAAGCATTGACAGTGAGGTTAACTGGCAGAAAATTTCAGAATTTTTCACCCATTTGACACGCAAGAATTTATCAGTTACTTTTAAAGTCCACAAAGGGGAAAATCAAAAAGGTAATGGCATAGGCAGGTCGGCTCCGTCGGTATAGGCAAATCAGACGGGTTTTGCGTAATTGATGTGAGAAGGAACTTCATTAACGAACAAGCAGGACGAATGATGACACAAAGACATCAACTAGACACGTTTGCAAAAGGGAGAATCGATGAATGCTGGAATTCGATCGCAAACCGATGTAAATAAGAAATGTACGAATATAAGTGTAATAATGTAATGTAATAATAATGCGAAATAATGTACGACCTACGAATTCTGAATTTGCCTCAGAGTGTAATCTCAAAACTGTGGCAGAGGTTTCAAAATGCCAGAGCAATAGCAAGTACCAGGCCGGCCGAGGGTCATGACAGTTCGCCAAGAAAATTTCTATCAATAACTGTGCGAAGCTAAAGTAGCAGTTGTGTCAGAGAATAGGGCGTAGGGACGCCTACAGGAGTACTAGTTCGAGACAAACTGTATACATTCTCTTCACGTCTGCACATAAACGTGCTCGTTAAAACATGGATTTTGGAACAGTAGGCCAATGTGATGTTCAGTGATGAATACCGCTTTTTAGTCTGAACCCTGATTCTTCTTCGGATGACGATAGAGTGGAATTTGCTTTCACCAGGGAAACATCAAGGAAAGACATCATTTTCAGTCAAGTGTAGACATGATATGGGTAGGCATCATGTTGGATGGCCGCACATATCTCCTTATCTTTGAGATGGGATTTGTGATTGCTAAAAGATACATAGATGTTCTGGAACGGCCTGTTTTGAGGAGCTATTGACCTCGACTTCCTATTCATGGATGATAACCCAAAAATATCCAGCGCATATTGGAACCTGCAGACTCATCTGATTTGAAACCTATCGAGCATGTGTTGATATGCTCGGGTGACAACTTGCAGCCCTTCCGCTCCCCCACCAAGCTTCCATAATTGAAAAGAGCTCACAGCGACGTTAAGGTGTCATTCAAATGTTCTAGCAAGTATGGAAAATTGTGGTGCACCGTACCTGGCTACCAGAGGTGTGACCACAATCATATTAAATGTAGCTTCACTTTTAATTTCATGCGTTTCTCACTAAAGTGTGAACTCCTGCTATACTAACTATTTATTTGGTCAATAAAGGTGATTATTATAGTTCTTTGGCACTGTTCTCTTATATATTCAAACCGTCTTACACTCGCATATCACATTTCCTGCAATTTCTATTTAGATTTCCTTCATTAATCACATAATTGCCAATTATGCTTAACTTATAGACACCAGTAATATGAACTTGAATAATCTCTCTCTCTAATATAAATATTATTAAAATAATATTTAATTAAAATATAATTATTCGTTTATTATCAATTAATGATAACATTTTCTCTCATGCAGTAGGACTATTTCCAAATGTGATTTATTAATCCTAAAATTTAGAAATCTTACAAGATGTAAAAGTTTATACGCTTAACGAAAACATTTCAAAAACCTAAAGTTCTTAAACATTATATTTTAATGAATGCAAACTTAAAATAAGGTTTATTATTCTAGCTTAAAGGTAACTTGAATTTTAAAAATTATATTATCTCTAAAAGAATATTTTAATTTCAGAGAATGTTTATAACAGCGAATAAAGGCAAATAAGGCTTATCAAAATATAAAGAAATAATGATTACTGAAAAAAAAAAAATTAATATTTTGTGGAAGAAAAAGTATGTAACACGAATATGAATACACAATTAAAAATATGTGGGGATGGAAAGATAAATTCTAATTAGGTGGAGAGACCGGATAGTGTCTCATTTTTGAGAATGGATATTATGTGAAGATTCCACAATATGTAAAATGTGTAGAGATAGCATATTATGTTGCAAATTCACTTGTCAGTTTTTCATACTGAGTTTCTATTTTGCAGGTCCAAAAGCACCTTGAAAATATATTCCACGTCAAAAATGTCTAGAACAATCAATCTGATTCCATATTTTGTACTTTTTATCCAATAGTTTGAGAAGTCACTGAATTCGTGAGAACATTTGCAGCATCGTATCTCTTCTGGCAGGCCGTTTCTTCACATGACCATTCTTATTTTTATAAGTTAGATGATAGCAATTTTCCACAAGAATTTCAGATTTTGATGAAAGATAAAATTTATCCAACTCTAGCTCAATAAAAAAAAGTATGTACTTAAATAGTTATATAATTTTTTTTTTTCTATTTTATTTTAAAGTAGAAGACCAGAATTTTTATTCAACTTTATGAACTAAATTATCATATTTATTTCCTACCTTAACAAAAGAGTTTCAACTCTGTTGGTTATCACGACATTAGCCAACGACAGGTGTTTCTTTCCAGAATTCAATGCATATTTAATGAGATAATCAAAAGCCTTTTGCATTTTTAAACTAGTAAAATGTTGTAACAAAGTAGCATGTTGTTGGTGTTAAGTATTGTTAATGAATTAAAGTACTTAAGCCTATTTGGATCAATATATAATTTTAAAAGCATGAATATTATTTGGCTATTACAAAACTTAAACCAAATACTAAAACACTTACTAAATTAATGTAATGTCACACCTCAAATTTATCAATTTTTTTTTTTTTATCCTAATTATATTAGACATATTTTTCTTATATATATAATGTGTACAAAGAAACTACAGAGATACAGGATGTACAAACGACATACAGGAAAACTTAGGAATACATATTATATAACACGTACATGAAAATGCATGCATGGCGAATGATTACAGAAAATAACAGCTGCATGCCTTTACTATTGTAAAACGCTGGCTTGTTCTTCAATTCCTACTAATAGCTCACACTCTCCCTATATACATCTTGTGCACATTTTCAAACGTTCATAAAATACTATTTATTCATCCACTCAATCTCAAACACATTTTTTTTTAAACTTGTAGTGGATGACACTGGATGTTAATACAGTTTTTCAAATATTAATTCATTAATTAAATTTAATTAATTTTTAATACTTTAAATAGAGTTTCAGCAGTTTGTAATGAAAATTGAAATTAACAGACAGTAGCTCAATCGGTAAAATGCAAGGATGTCAGTATTTTTCACGTGTGAAGGGAAAAAATGCGAGTCCGATTATTGCGAAAATCAATCATTTTTAATAAATGTTTGAAACTTTTCCTTTAAGTAGACGTTTTATGTGATGATTTTCGAGAGCGAGTTAGCAGTTGTGGCTTAGTGGTTAGAATGAAGGATTTTTACTCAACAAATAAAACTGAAGAAATTTCATTTTGCACTTAATAGTGATTCTGTTATATGTATATACATCTGTATTTATATTAATTGTAATTATTTAGCAAAAAAGTAATTATAATAAAATTTTTCTTTGTTGACCTAAGTAGGAATTGACATAATTTTTTTATATATCACTTGTTCTTCGTAGACTATCACAGTTATTTCGTTTACATACTCAATAGCTTGCTAATCTAAGCACTTTTCGATAATCTGCTTTGACTGCCATACTCTGTGGCGATCAGACGCCCAACAACTTTACCGACTTCGGACAAGTTGCTCACCTTAACATAGCTGCAACATAGTTCCTTAAACTGAATATTAAGAAAACAAATTCCAAATTCCACTGCACATTTCACTTGACTTTTCGAACACATTTCACTTTGCAGAAGCCTCCAGGAGTAGTGCACACATACATGTATATTAGCAAATATGAACCGACAATACAAAAGCATTTAAAATTTAATATATAAAATAAAATGTATGCACTTTTAATATATTATATGTATATGTATATATACATTAATAAACCTGCACATATAATATTTAATTTTGGAAGTAAAATATAAATAAACCTTGATAAAACAATATTCGAATTAAACCAAAAATAATACTTTTAAAGGATTGCATCCCCATAAAACTTCAAAAATTTACAATAGAAAGAAAATTGCTAAAAAATATGTATTTTAAGGTTAAACGAACACGCCACAAGATAGCACAGGACTTAAAATAAAATTTTTTGTTTACTTCAAAAAATAAATAAATACTGAAAATCTTTTATTTCCAACTACACAGCAAATAAAAGAACAGTTAAATGCAATGAAAAAAATATTACAACATTAAAATGCTACACTTTTTAAAAAAACATTAGGACATATACTCATTCATCATATATATATATATGCATAAAGTAGATTTTTCAAATGTCGATGTCATGTTGCTTACCTTTCCGAACTGAACCATAGTTCCTTAAACTGAATGGTAATAAAGAAATTCAAAAGGGGTCTCGTGGGAAAAGAAAGGAGTCTCAAGAAATTCCTAATGGGTCTCAATTTGGACACATACGGTTTTTTTTTTTTTTTTTTTTTTAATGCATGAAGCTTATTATGTGAGATGGACAGTAAAGAAAATTTTGTCATTAATAATTTGTCTGTTCATTTCATTTGGCTTTTCGCCTTCATTTTATAGACATGTATACTAGCAAATATAAATCGACCATACAAAAATAATATTTAATATGTAAAAATTAAATATTAAATGTATGTACATTTAATATATATTTTTTATATGTGCATTTAATACATGTGTACCATTAATATTTACTGTTTTTAATTTTGGTAAATTTTATTAGGAAAATAGAAAAGCAACTGAAAAGCGCAAAAATCGTGGCTTGACAAATTGTAAAGGAAAAAGTTATTCTAAATAGTTATTAATAAACAGGAAACAATTTAGGACGTAAAATATAAATAAAACCTTTATAAAAAGTATTGAAACAAATAAAAAAATTTTTAAAAAGAACACATCCCCATACTTCAAAAAATTTACAATTCAGAGAAATTGTTAAAAACAAAAAATTGCTATTGCATAAAAACGTATGTATTTTAAGGCTAAACGAACATGTCACAAGATAGCACACAGGGCAAAAAAAAATTTTCAAATTTACTTAAAAATATATATATATATATATTGAATTTTTATTTTTGGCCCTATTTTCATCTACACAGCAAAATAAAAGGAATGATTAGATGTATTGAAAAAAATTATTACGACGTTAAATGTTACAATTTGGCCAGCGGTCCAATGACAATGACTTTATGCTGGGTGCGGTACTGGATTAAAAGAAAGCATCTCGCATCCGTTTACTCAATGAATATTAAATCCAATGGGAGAGCGAGTTACATAACTCAAAAGAAAAGAAGAAGGAAAAAAAGCACAAAAGCCTGCCTCTAAATATTCATTTCACGACATTCCCCCGAACAAAAAGGTTCTTTTTGGAAATGCAAACCGCGCCTCGCCTATCGAATG